>CAIGRH010062058.1:0-17606 GCA_903798295.1 Fraxinus nigra
TTTTAAAAAAAAAATTATATTCATTTGTTAATTTTTTGAATGACTTTTATTAGTCAATACTTTGTACAAAGATAAACTTGTCTTCTAGATTGATCGATACTATTGTTTTGATTTTGGGCGCGAGTACTGACTAGAACTTAACTAAATCAAATTGTAAGTCAGAAACCATTCGCTTAGATTTTTATTTGGCCATAATTATAATTTATAGAAGAAATTAATGATGGCATTATAAGATAAATATCGATCACGATTCAATGACGAGAATCGATCAGAACCACATCCACATCCACACTCACATGATGAACATGATTCCATTTGATTTTAGTTGCAAGAGAATCGAATCGAACCATGAATAAGTGATATGTTTTTACAATGGAACTAATGTTTTTTGGTTCTGAAATATTATGATTCTGATTTAATTTGGTTTGGTTTGATTTGGTTCTGATTTCATTATTTAAGTTTTCAAATGATAAATAAAAAATAAATATTAAACATTTAACAAATTCAACTTCAAATTTATCGATAATCAAATGGAATATTGTGTAAGAAAATTCAGTAGGGAAAACCCAAACTAATAAACAAAACATGATCGTAATTTAAGGGTGTGTGCGAGTCACATTATTTTGAAATAATGTATTTTGAAATAGTAGATTGATGGAGAACGTGTGGTTGAAAAATAAGGAAAAATTATTGATGTCCTAGAAAATATTATTTTATTGAAAAATGTGTGGTTGAAAATGGGAAATTTTTCAATAAAATAATATTTTCTAATCAATTACTTAAAAGAATGATTCAACAACAAAAGTTGAATTTTTTTTGGATGCGATACTCTGATTATATATATATATATATATATATAATTAATAAAACTTGATTTTGATTCTCACAATCAAATGGTTATTTGTTCTAAGAATTAGACCTCTTTTTTTTTGGGGTAGAATTTAATTGAATCGAAAATGTCAGTAAAACCCTAATTTTGAATTTATTTTACTGCTTACGGTGCTACAATTTTGTTGACCGTCAGAGACGTAAAGTCGGAGAGATTTTTAATTCTTCGCCCTTCTTCGTTATCCGCATCCGTCAAAGTTTCTCTCTTTTTCTAAAACTATACGTATATGCATTTGATTTTCTCTCTATAGCATCACCAATCTCGGAAATCATCGAACATATTAAAAGCTCAATTTGATTTCAACTCTTCAAATTCCTAGATTCAATTTGTATATATTCTTTGTACGATTGTTTTATTCTTGTATAAATTCTTTGATTTTGATTGGATTTTGGTTTGTATAGAGGCAGATAAGAACAAAATCACTGACGACGAAATTATTTTTATTTGGAGAATATTGTTGTCTGTATTATCAAAATTGTATTAATAGAGTTCATAGAGCCACCCTTTTTAATGTTATACATTTAACAATTTTTTGTGTGTGTGTTGGTGCCATTAATGAAATGGTGAAGAGGAAAAAAGCAGAAGATGACGCTGGGCATGTGGTTGAGCCGTATTTTTGTTGCGAGCGGCATGGTTTTTGAATTGTGAGCGAAAAATGCTTACACCTGTAAGCTGAGGGCATCGAATTTTCTGTGGACTTTTGTTTTATCGGCGGTATAAACGGGTTATGTTCGTTCCCAATAGAGCTGAACAGCTGTTAGCGGTGCGTTTTCGGCTGGTTAAGTTTGAGATTTTCGCTTCCGTCGTGAAGTTAGGGGATGAGGAACGATGACCTGAAAATTGGTTTCGGTGATGGCTGGCCAGCGATGCCAAGGCCATGTCGAGGTAATAATGGGATCCTTTCTACATCATTCAAGGCTCTTTCAAGCTACTTGAGGACTGTTTCCTCCGGTGCCTCCAACGTGGCCTCCACAGTGAGGTCCGCGGCTTCGGGCATTGCGGAGAGAGACTCTGAATCCATCGATTGGCAGGTGAGACTTCAAACCATTTTTTCTCTGAATCGGAAATCTTAATATGGATAATTAAGAGAAATTTATGCACTTTCAGCACGTTTAGTTATATACAGCCCAATATGGTTGTTCTTGAATGAATACATTGTTTGCTGATATTTGTTGCTGCATCCCGCGTGTAACTGTACGATGGAGACTATTTGATTTTCTTTTTTGCTTCCAAAATGGGAAACAATTGTATTCTTGGCATGTAAAGTTTGCAATTAAATAGCTTCTGATGCCATTTTTGGAAATTTTACCTTTGAATGATTATTTTCAGATCAAGGTAAAAACTTTGCAGCTTGAAGTCTTGAACTCATGGTGTTTTGCAGATTTGATCTTTAGGAGCCTGTTATTCTTATATTCCCCCCTTTGTGGGTTAAGAGAGAATAATAGCAACTAGTTTCTTTATGCAGCAGTGGAATGTATCATTTGCTACAATTCTAGTTGTTGTTCAGAAAGAAGATATTGAATTCTCTGTATTTTGGTTTTGATCTTTGTTAAAGTTTCTGGATTTATAAGTGCTAGGATATATAGTATCTTATTTTGCATAATAGCTTCTCTAGCAATAGCACAAGCATGATTTTTATTTATTTAAAAAAAAATTGCATGCATATTCAATTACATAAATCTGGTTAGTGGAAAATGTATATGCATGTATATGCATGTATCTTTTTATCACGTGAATATATTTCATTATGGTCCTTTACGTCTAAACTGGTTACCTCTGTCAATCATGCAACATCTTTTTGTACAGTAGTCCTGGAATAAAATATAATGGCTTTAAATGTGTTGAATGTTGATGGGTTCGGTTATTGTGGCGTTCATAAAATTGTCTGTATTCTTTTTTATGGTTCCAGTTGTTGCGGCGTTCATAAAGTTGTCTGTGTTCTGTTTTGATGGTTTCAGTTATTGCGGCCGTGAAGTTGTCTGTATTATGTTTCAAACATTCAGCGCTTTGCCTTGTCAATGTACCTGTCACTACTATTATTGGAAAATTGGTCGTATCTGCACGTGAATTTGTTTGGGGTCAGTGGCCTTTTTTGCTCTCTCTGTTAAAGTTTTTCCCTTTGTATATCCCTTTTTCCTTTTTAATTTTTTGTTCAGGGAGTGGGAAGGAGGAGTTTACTGAAGGACGCATCAATTTCTTAACATTTAATAGAATCCCGCCTTCTCAATCTAATTTGGCAGTTTTGCAATCTGCTGTTGGTTAAAATACTGAAATTTATTTCAAAATTGTTCAGAGGACTTTCTGGTCCTTGTTCTTATACTCTTTTGGGAGATTGTTTGTCATTGATTTCCATGCTTCAACATTTGGACAAAGTTTTGCATTATTGTTGGGACTTAAATCTTGGATCAAGGATCACATGCTTTAGCATTTACCGTGGCTTTTTACTAATCATTCATTGAAATTTTTATTTGGTCTGTCCATGTAACTTTTTATCGACGATTATGATCTGATTTAGTGTCATTACCGCAAATATTCCCCACATGCTAGTTTTCTATTTACATTGTGTTGTGTTACATAGTTTCATTAGTTTGTATTAATTTCATTGAGAGCTCACGGTTTTCCCATCAAGTCAATCCTTCAAAAGTGATCCTTGTTCATTGCTTCAGTTGCACATTTTTTAAGACTATAATCAATGTTATGATATGCTTTTTGCACTTGAACTTGTAGCATCCATTTATTTGATCTGTGACAAGTACACTTCCTACTGTAAGGGATTCTATTATCTTTAACCATCTCGTGCTGATTCATTTTAATAACTATATGTTTCCTATTCATGTATTCTAGATCTAGTAGGTGGAGCTGATCAATTTTTATTTTCCAATTACCTATTAAGGTTAACTGGGCTGGGTTTGACAAATTAGAACATGAGGGAGGCATCACCCGGCAAGTTCTCTTGCTGGGGTACAGCTATGGATTTCAGGTTTGGGATGTTGAAGAAGCAGCCAATGTGCAGAACTTAGTTTCCAGGAATGATGGTCCCGTTTCATTTATGCAAATGTTACCAAAACTGATGGCATCAAAGCAGTCTGGGGATAAATTTGTGGACAGTTGCCCGTTGCTGATCATCTGTGCTGATGGATCCTTCTCTGGAGGTAATAACAACCAGGAGAGGTTAGGTGCTCTTTGTAATGGGTCCATCCAACAATATCATGGTTCACTTAATGGTAGTTGTGTTCCTACTGCGGTTTGGTTCTATTCCTTGAGATCTCAATCATATATACATCTTTTAAGGTTTAGATCAGTTATTCATTTAGTGAGATGCAGCTTTCGGGTTGTTGCTGTTTTGCAGTTGAATCAGGTATGCTTACTTATCCTTAAATTCTTTAAAACACATTTTCCCTTTCATAAGCTGCCTTTGTTTATTGTCTGGTTGTCAGACATATGAATAAGACATCCATTTTACAGATACACTGTTTCAATGCTGTGACACTAGAGAGAGAGTATACAATTCTTACAAATCCGATTGTTATGGGGAGTTCTGGGTCCGGAAATATAGGCTTTGGGCCACTTGCAGTGGGTCCCAGGTGGATGGCTTATAGTGGGAGTCAAGTTGCAAATTCAGATTCTGGGCGTGTGAGTCCAGAAAACCTTAACCCCTCGGCTAGTTTTCCTAATCCTGCTTCAAATGAAAGCCTCATTGCACATTATGCAAAAGAGTCAAGCAAGCAACTTGCTGCTGGCATTGTGACTTTAGGAGACAAGGGTTATAAGAAATTATCAAGGTATTACTCTGAGCTGGTACGTGAAGGCAACAACTCGCAATCTGGGACTGCTCGAGGGAAGGTAAATGGTGTTGCTACAGGCTTTTTGCCTGATGCAGAGGATGTTGGCATGGTACGAAATAATTTTTGAAGTGTGAATCTTAGTTCTGGTTTTTGCACACCATTTGTGTGTATGTGCTATGCTACTGTTGTCATTCCTGTCAAATTGACCTCCACAAGTTATTAAGCCTAATGTGACTATATCTTGACTGTAAGTCGTGGTACTTGTTTTTACTTTGTGCTCTCCCTGCTTAAACCGTGTAGGGAACTGTTCAATTCTTTCTATTTTAATGCCTGTGCATTTCAGTTTAAACTTTTACTCATTATTGTACGTAATTTATCTGTCAGGTCATTGTTAGAGACACCGTCACCAAAACTGTTGTTGCACAATTTAGGGCACATAAAAGTCCTATTCAATCACTGTGCTTTGATCCTAGTGGCAACCTTTTAGTGACAGCTTCAGTTCAGGGTCATAATATCAATGTTTTCCGTATTATGCCTGGACATTCTGGAGCTTTATCTTGCCCTTCTTACTGCCATATTTATAGGCTTCAACGTGGTTTCACAAATGCTGTAAGAGCTAGATTTGTTGTTTTCGTTCATTTGATTTGAGTTTGTTACTGAAAGGAGCTGATTCTTTTTCTTTGGTAATTTTTTCTCAGGTTATACAGGATATAAGTTTTAGTGTTGATAGTCAATGGATTATGATTAGTTCCTCTAGAGGAACGAGTCATCTCTTTCCAATTTCTCCTTCAGGGGGGTCAGTATCCACTGATGCTTGTTTTAGTACCAAAAACAGCAGATCCTGCTTGATGGCAGAGCCCACGATTTGCGACCCACGAAATTCAGGATTGCAGGTGCTAACTCAACAGAGTGTCTGCATATCTGGGCCCCCAATTACAGTTAATGCTGTTAGCAGAATAAGGAACGGAAATAGTGGATGGAGCAACACGTTGAGGGGTGCTGCCGCAGCTGCAACTGGGCTGATGAGTTCTCTCTCTGGAGTAATTGCTTCTGCTTTCTACAACTGCAAAGCCAATGATTTGTATGCAGATACCAGTTTTCCTAAGAAAAACTATTACCTGATAGTTTTTTCTCCTCCTGGTAATGTGGTACAATATGCACTGCGGCTCTCTCCTGTGGTTGATAGGATAACATCTTTGTCTGGCGCGAGTACCACTTGTGAATCAGGCCCCAACTGTGATACAAGATTAGCTGTGGAGCCAATTCAGAAGTGGAATATTTGTCAAAAACAAAACCACAAGGAGCAAGAAGATAATATCTATGCTGAAAAAGTAAATTCAGAAAGCAGTAAAGTATTCCCAGAAAGCATGAGACACGAAAACAATGTACTTTCCAATGTCAAGGTTACGACCACAAATGATAACATTCCTGAAGAAAGAGACCAAATGTATATCTCTGGGGCAGAACTCGAGATGCATCAAAGTCAGAATCCATTGTGGTTGAGATCTGAGGTACTTTATCTTCCACGGAAAAGTAGAGGATGGTGTTTAAGTAAATTGTGCTATCTTCGTCAAATGACATCATTTGTTTTGTAACATTTATGGGCAGATATATTTTCAGTTGATGCTGACCGATGGCTTTAATTTAGATGAGGAAGGTGCTTGTAGGGGAGAGATTGAGATTGAAACTATCCCTGTTCACTCGCTTGCAATGAGGTCAAAAAACTTGTTTCCAGTGTTTAATTATCTTCAAGCTTCCAAATTCCCATAAGGGAGGTACACTGAGATGGTTCTTTTAATTCTTTTCGTCTCAAAACAGTCTTATTTTTCTTGTTGCATTCGGTTGCACAGCACGAATAAGTATCATGTACTAAGGGATTGCACTGTGTGTTTCTGCTACGGACGAGTCATTTACTCGGGGGTGGGGGTGGGGCTATAGAAAGCAGGATCTTTGTCTGGTTCCATTCTTGTTTATTTCCAGTAGTCTATCTTAACATCTCAGTTTCTTTTGGTTTTGTGTGGTTTCATTGATGATGTGATCTTAATTTTTGTTTTGATTTCTCATAAATTTTACAATTGTCTCTTAAATAATAATGTTCGTCATTCAGGATTCCTGTTATAAATACTCGTAGCAATGGCCAAACACTATATCAGGGGTCTGCAAATGGAGAACTTACCTGCAGGAGCAGTTCTAGCTCTCTTGACTCTACGAACAACGTTGGCATTATAGTGTCTGAATCAAACAATGGTGCTGAAGAAACACATTGGGATGGTCTTCAGGTCCCAACTGAAACAAATAGGGTCTTTGCATACACTAATGATACCCCCATAGTGAATACCGGGCTCGGGGCTGTAAATACTAAACAGAACTCCACGATGGGGAAGTCTTAGATCTCTGTAAATAATAGAGATGGCTTGAAGATTATGGAGAACCAATCTAAAGAAGGTGACGAGTTTGATTAAAGGTATTCCTTGCAGGTCCAGCTTTGATTCCCCCCGCCCCCTCCTATTAGCTAATTGTTTCCCATGTTATTTGCTTAGAACTTTACGTAGACTGTTATCGACTTCACTTTTCCCAGTCGAGTAATTTATCATATGTTATGATTTGCCCAGGTTTTAAGGTATTCTTTTATTCTCTGGGAAGCTTTCTAAAAGTTTCATAACTCTTGCGTGGATTATAGAGTGAGAAATAGGAGCTTTTGATGTGATGTGGAAGTTTGAAGACCTTGATGTTAGTTCTTATTCTCCGTGACTTTGCAAATACAGACTACAGATGCTATAATTAATTGTAATATGTAAATAAAGGCAAACTGTTGCTGTATTTTGTTGATTGCTATCTATTTATTATTTTTAATGTCATGTCTCTCTATTTCCATTATTGTTAAAACTATATCTTATGGACTGAGCTGCTCAATCGTACCGTTGAGAGTGTGTCTGTCAATTTCATCCCATCCCACAAAATGCAACCGTATCTTCTTTCTTAAGTTATTTCTAGAACAAGATTTTAGCTTCTGATCTCTTTTAGTTTAACCGAGGTCCGTCCCGAACATCAACAGAGAAAAGCAGTTTTAGTTTGGGACAACTAAAAATATTTGTGATCCGTAGTCTGGAAAAACAGAGACCAAGTAAATCACCAAAACCTGAAATGCTTTCCAATTTACTCGAAAGAATGGAGATATATTTCCTCTAGATTTGGTAGTAAGTTGGAATATGCAACCAGTCCTCCAGGGTAGGCTTCAAGGTGCTGTGAGAGTATGAAATCTTTATGAAACATTCTAGCACACTTGGAAGGCAGATCGACAATATAAAGAATTTGTCGAGTCAGGTCATTTGTGAAAGGGGACATGGTCCGACTTCATAGAGAATTGAACCAAATCAAGAATCAATGAGAATCTTATGAATAGAACCATTTGTTTCAAATGCAATTATGGAATCGTTCGGTTCCATAACTAAAGTTTCATGATGGCAAGCAGAGAATTTATATTAACTATCTACTAAAGTTCTATGAATAACTGAACCGAATAAATTAAAAGTTCAATTCATTTTGGGTTTTAAGTTTGGGTTAATCTATTTGTACATAATGGTTTGTACATAATGGATTATCCTCTCTCACATAATGCGCGAGGTTCGCGTATATTTAAAAATTCCGACAATATTGTCTTCATCCTTATTGTGAGTAATAAGTAAAAGATTCAGTAAAAAAATTCGGTACATGTAGTATGATCATTTAAGTTTTTGGTACTAGAATAAAGAATCGGATCAAATTCATTTCTTGATTCTAGTACCTGAAATCGATTAAAAAACTCAAACAGGACTAGAACGAATCGACCGTTTCATTCCAATTACGACAATTTGATACTTTTGTTCACCCCTTGTGTTTTTATGGTCTAACCGGCCCACACATCAACCTACATAACAACAAAGACCCAAAAATAGGACAGAAAAGATAGTGTCATTTTCCGTTTAGAAACTCTGTTTGTGTCGAAGACCAAACCTAAAATTGTTTTTTCAAAATACTTCATGTGGAGGCAAAGCGAAACCCCACCAAACAAAACAGTACAACTCTCACTTCTCTCTCTAAAACATTTGCGTTTCTCTCTCTTACCTTTCTTCTTCAAAACAAAGTCAGTCTCAAGTCCTTTTCTTTCAAACAAACCCTCCTCTTCTCTGCCAAATTTACATTTCCTTGTTTAAAAAAGAAACACGTTTATACACCTTAAAATTGTAACCTAAATTTGAAGCAAGTTTAGGTAACTGACAGCAACCCGAAACATGCACCCTCAAAACCTTCCTTTTACAGCATTTCTCTTACATCTTCTTTGCATTTCGAACACATATTCTTGGCTGCATTTCTAAATAAATATATAGTTCGTAGTTTTCCTGTGTGTATACGTAAATCCTGGGTATTTTTCTGAAAAAATGCAGCTGCATATATCTCCAAGTTTGAGGCATGTCACTGTTTTACCAGCAAAAGGTGTGAGAGAATTTATCAAAGTGAAGATTGGATCGAGAAGATTGTCGTATCGAATGGTTTTTTATTCGCTTTTGTTCTTCACTTTTCTTCTTCGTTTTGTGTTTGTGTTAACTGCTGTAGATACCATTGATGGAGAAACCAAATGTTCAACCATAGGTATCTCTCTCTCTCTCTCTCTCTATCGATACACATGTACACACATATAGATACATACATATATACACAAGCAGATTAATGATCCACAATGGGTTTTTGAAGATTGTGGTTTATTCTCTGCTTGAAATGCAAATAAGTTTATTCTTTCTGTATTTTTCTAATTTTTTAAAATAATGTAGTTGATAATGGTCGATGGTTTTTTTTTTTTTATAAAAAAAGACGACAATATTTTCTTTTAATTTATAATATCATGGATAGATAAATTATTAGTTGTAATTTTATTCTATTCTTTATGGAAATATTTTATTAGTATTTAATTTCATGTTTTCATTAATTTACTTATTTACAAAATTTTCGTGGTTTGAGTTAAATTTATTAAACGATTTATGTTGTTAATATTACTAATTAATAAGCTCTTCCTCGTCTTAAATTATTTTCTTAAATATTGTTTAATTATCGACAATTTTTTTTTTAAAAACATTTTTTTTTATTGAACGATAGAAATTATATCAATAATTAAATTTACTAAGACATTTTTTATAAAATTATTGCTAACATAAAATTCTCTTATTAATATTTAGTAATTATATTTGAAGATTCCGTAAATAAAACTATTTGAAATGAAGTTTTTAAAATTGAGAAATGCTACAAGTACAGGAAATCTGTGCAAAATCTGTGGATATTTTCTGTGCCCGTAGATTTATTCTTTAAAATTTGAGAGTTGTAATGTCTTGTCACATATCAACATGTTCCATTTTTTCCTACTTTTACTGCTGGAATCCACGTACCTTTAAATTTTGAATTTCCAAGCTATCCATTAAGTTAAATTTTCTCAAATAAATCATTGAGAGTAATTATAACTTCACTTAATGTCAAGTAGATTATCGTACATCAGTTTTGTTCAATTTAATAATTGCACTTTAATTTGATTTTTATTGGGTACTCCATCCAATTCCGTCACTTGAACTGACGAGAATCGATGATGCGACAGTCAAAAAATTATAGTCATACCATTTATTTCTGTGAAGTAGTACTAATTCCATAATAGTAATTAATAATTACGGGTGATAGTCATCGTTTATTGACTATCAAGTAATTTATGATGGTGAAATTGAATATAGTTACCTTAATTGAAATCAAACTAAAATGTGTAATTATCTCAATTGACATCAAGTGAAGGTATAGTTACCTTAAATGAAATTTACCTGATTTTCTCTACAACTTTAGTAGTGTTAAAATCTTTGATTTCTCATCAAATGTAGGCTGCTTGGGGAAAAAGTTAGGACCAAAAATTTTGGGAAGAAGACTTGAAGCAAATGTAATTTCTTGAACCCTGTTTTTGTCTTCACATGATTTCATACACCGGTAGTTACTAAAATTTTAGCGAAATTTCGCGTTGGTTAAGTTCGACTACCAGCTTACGGCAAAATGAAATTTAGCGATATTCGTGAAATTTCGCTAAAGATTTAGTGGGCATCAATGTTTTTAACTTCTTGTTCGATCTTTGAGACGCCATTCGGTAGTATGGAATTATTGAGATAACTGAACTCTCTGTCTCTCTTTCTGTTAGGTTCCTGAAGTTATATATCAAGTTCTCGAAGAACCTGTTAATCAAAGTGAAATAGAACCAGGACCAGAAATTCCTCAGACACTACAAGATTTTGTTGCTGAGTTGAAAGATGGACATTTAGATGCAAAGACCTTTGCTGTCAAGCTCAAAGCTATGGTAATAATCAAAAACGACATCTGATAAACACGAACACACATACAGATTGCGAATTATTTCTCCCTAACCTGTCAAATGGCTGATCTCTCTCATTCTCACAGGTGACACTATTCGAACAAAGGACCAGGACCGCGAAAATCCAGGAATACTTGTATCGCCATGTGGCATCAAGTAGCATACCGAAACAGCTGCATTGTCTCGCTCTAAGATTAGCAAATGAACATTCTACTAATTCCAATGCTCGTCTCCAGCTACCATCAGCAGAGTTCGTTCCTGCCTTGATTGATAACTCGTTCTTCCATTTTGTGCTCGCTTCTGACAATGTCCTTGCCACCTCTGTTGTTGCATCATCACTCGTGAAAAATTCATTGCATCCTGAGAGGGTAGTCCTACACATAATTACAGATAGAAAGACCTACCATCCAATGCAGGCGTGGTTTTCACTGCATCCCTTGACACCCGCGATCATTGAGGTTAAAGCATTGCACCATTTTGATTGGTTGACAAAGGGGAAGGTCCCCGTGTTGGAAGCAATGGAGAAAGACCAAAAAGTTCGCTCGCAGTTTAGAGGAGGATCATCAGCCATTGTGGCAAATAACACCGAACAACCTAAAGTTATTGCCGCAAAATTGCAGGCACTTAGTCCTAAGTACAATTCAGTGATGAATCACATTAGGATACATTTGCCAGAGGTAAGTCTCAAAGTTGCTTGGCTTTCCCTAAAACTCCTTTTAAGAGCTTGTCTAATACACAAAATGCATTTTGTTTGCAGTTGTATCCTAGTCTTAAGAAGATTGTCTTCCTGGACGATGACATCGTGGTGCAAACTGACCTTTCACCTCTGTGGGATATCGACATGGATGGAAAGGTCAATGGAGCAGTCGAAACATGTATAGGCGAGGACAAATATGTAATGTCGAAGAAGTTCAAAAGTTATTTGAACTTTTCTCATCCTCTGATAGCAATGAATTTCAATCCTAATGAATGTGCATGGGCCTATGGCATGAACATCTTCGATCTAGACGCATGGAGGAAAACAAATATTAGCCAGACATACCATCACTGGATTGAAGAGGCAAGGAATTCATAAAATTTTAAGACATTTGTATAACACTGGAATTGTAAAATATCTTAAAACATATCAAATATTTGCTGACAATGTCTTAATTCACCCATTGCAGAACATAAAATCCGACCTAAGTTTGTGGCAGCTAGGAACTTTACCTCCTGGTCTAATAGCTTTTCACGGACATACCTACGCGATTGATCCCTTTTGGCACATGCTAGGACTAGGATACCAGGAAAACACGACGATTGCAGATGCTGAAAGTGCCGGTGTCATCCACTTTAACGGTCGAGCAAAACCATGGCTAGATATAGCATTTCCACAACTACGGCCTCTATGGACCAAGTATGTCAACTTTTCGGACAGATTCATCAAGGGATGTCATATAAGAGCATCTTAGAGCCAATTCATTCAGGCTCTTCACCTGTAAATGAAAAATGGAAGGTTCTTCACAATGGACGAATCTGCACTTTTCCGTGCAGATTGTAATAGCCACAGGCTTCAAATTTTGAAACTCTTACCAAATTTCGAAGTTCTTGATATATTATATTTTTTTTTCTATCTTTTAAATATTTTAATAAGGAGTACTTAACTTCTTCGAGCCTTGAGGCACATCAAGATTTACGATTCACCGTAAATTATTGGGATGTGCTCATGTAACATTTCGGATGCGTTTGATTACGAGCATGAAATTTGCATGAAAAGAAAATAAATTCTGGGCAATTCAATTGCCTATAAATTATTTGTATGAAAATTTTTAATTAAATGTGTTTGATTGATTTAGTTTTCAACCTAGAAAATATTATACTTGTCATTTTTTATTGGTGGGTAAATGGAAGAGATAGAGAGAGTGAATTCCTCGAAAAATAAAAACCACATTTCCTTAAAAGTAGGAAAATATTTTTCGTGAAAAAAATTGTCAGTACAAAAATAGAAAATTAAGTAGAAAAAACACATTTTTTATGAAAAATATAGGTAATTCGTAATGGAATTACCAACCATTATGAAACAACAGAGGCAAGGTCAGGAGCAGATGTTGAAACCAATTCAAGAAGTCTTCTATTCTGTTAAGATTCTTATTTCATTCAGACATTTTAACAAACAGATTCTCAAAAGTGTGATAATAGAGTAGAGTTCAAGAAAATAATCAGGTAAAAAATTTCTCATTTTCACAAAATCATTTACTTTTCTTCCCTGTCACGTTGGACACTAATTCCTTCAAGAACTTAGCAGACTTTGTAATGGGAGAATTGATAGCCATTAAATTGTACAGAACGTTCTCGACTTCAACAATTGATGGCCGCGCTTTAAAAGTCGAAACCACTTTCAATTCTCCTTCTTCATCAACCAACACATTCCATTTCTCACCGCTCAAGATCCCATCTTTCACACATTTGAAAATCACACCTTTTCTCTTGTTCAAAATCCCTTTAACCTCCAAACCCATAAATGAATAAACAGCCTCGAAAGTACCCAGAAAACCACTCAGTTCACCAAAATCACTCTCCTCTTTAAAACTCCATTTAGGATTGAAAATTATTGCTGGCTTTGGATAGATTCTGTCAGTAACCGTCTTCATGATTGATAATTGTGAAGACTCTTGAGGACAAAAACACAACCACATCAGCAGAATTCAAACATCTGGGATCCTCCTCGAGAACTGATGATATAAGAATGTTTTCAGTGACAAGGTTTGAAGATTGAGACTCAAAGGCCACAGCAGCAGCTTGAGTTAGGCTTTGGGTTGGCCATATAATAAGAATCTTGATCTTTGAGCCTTTTCTTCTAATGGGAATTTCACCAAACACTTCAAGAGCAAGTTGACTGAGCGAAGCCGTAGAGTCATCAATTATCGGAATTTCAACCCGTAATGTGGGCTGCTTCACTTTCTTGATCTTTCCGGCGAGTCTTGGGTTGTTGAGAGGCTTCTCCAAGGTGGATGAAAGTGAAGTTTTTACTTGTAGAATAGCTTCTTCTCTTGTTGTTGGAGGATTAGTGGAAGATAGAGAACATTTCAGGGATAAAGGTGAGAATGAAATTCTTGATTTAGGCAGGGTTTTAGACTTTTAGGTTTTAGAAAGTGAAATTTAGAGTCAGATATTTTGATGGTTTGGTGATGAATTCGTTGGAATTTGGAAGCCATTTTGATCAGTCAAAAAGTTAAAAAGGAAGGCATTTTCTGTGAAGAAATTTACAGACCAATCCAGATAAGGAAATAGCACATGGAACAATCTGAGCTTCAAAAAACCTGCAAGAATAGGAATTTGTTTGGCAGCATTCAGCAAAATTTGCAAACAGTAGCATAGGCTACATCACACTCAATCCAGATAACATTAAAGAGTGCCATTTGTAACCAAACCATTTCAATTTGTGTCAAAAGAGACCAGCAGTAGTCTCTTTTTACAGTTTGCATTTCACCACAGTAAGCCATATGAAAGATCCTTAGAATTAACTCACTAACATTTACATAACAAGCATCAACTAAATTATAGTTTGGGAACCACAAGTACTTTCCATCATCAGCTAGATCCAAGTTCGACAGTTAGAGTAAGAACTAAAACAGTCAAGAACACTGACAAAATAGCTTTTAACGGTAGGACCAAAATGCAAACTACGAAATCATAGGACTTGGCTGACAACTTAGGCAACCGGTGGGCGAAGCACATGGTCTTGTGAAGTATCAACAGCTGTGGGTGGCATGAATTGCCACATGGCAACTCCAGGATAACTGATGACAGGCACCAACTTGTTGCCAGCAGCTTGGCCTGGGGCAGCAAAAGCAGCAGGTATGGCATGAGGAGCAGGTAGAAAGCCGGGTTGAACATTCATGGTATTTATTTGTTGCTCCAGCTTCTCCTTCTCAGCCTTTAATCTTTGCTTCTCGTCACGAAGATCGTTCTTCTCAGTCTACAAAAATTAGTGGAACTTGCATAAGAGTTGTATACACAGTGATTGTCTTTTGGTTCCCCATCCTTTTTAAGAAAAGATTGGATTCACATCCACAGATAGTGATGAAGACAATATAAATAAAGAAATGTGGGTGTGGATAAAGCTTTCTTACCTTCAGTTCTTTAATCTTCTCCTGTAGATTCGAATTAGAGTCTTTTAGCTTCTTGGCTTCACCTCGTAGCTGAGTTACCATCCGAACTGCATCAACCAAGATGGCAGCCTTGTCTGTTTTAGGAGGTCGTCCAGGCTCAAGAAGAGCAGCCAATTCCATAAACCTAAAGAGCATCCCCAAGCAGTTATTAGAAGAGAGTAAACGAAAGGACAGAGGAAACATCAGAGAACATTATCATACTTGTCATTTAGCCTATCCCTCCGTTGTTTTTCTCTGCAAGCTTTGGAACTTGATGGAGCGCATGATTCCACTCTAGGTCTATGTAAGTGCAAAAAATGTGGGAAAACAAAAAATTAAGGTTTAGCAGCAAAGTAGTAACAGCATATCTATTATCTAACATATATAATTTCCTCTCCAATATAGTCAGAATTTACAAAACCAATATTCAGTTCATGAAGCGCAAACTCTTGTAACATCTTTCTTATATAGACGAGCAATGCTACAACATCACAAGCATGTATAAAAGCTGGGGATGGCTGAAGTTTCAAGCAAACGTGATGTGACGTAAGGAGATTAAGATACTCCTCACCTCAGTCCTAAAGTTAAATAACTATTAATTAGAGTAGTATCAAGTATATGCATCTGATAAATGTTTCCATACTGAGCATCTCTACCTAAAAAAAAAAAAAACAGTTGAAAATATGTAAACCAAGAAGATGCTCTTTACCGTTTTTTTGAGGCAGTTTCCTTCCGTGGGTCTGATTCCCCATATGAGCCATCAATTCCCACACTGTCAATAGATTGGATTGGCATAAAGGAAAGGGTGAGTATGGTGAAAACTGATATTTACTAGAGTGAAATGGAAGGGAAAAAAAATACTGAATTGGATACTAACAAAAGAAACCTTAGAACTTCAAAATGAAATTGAAAAATTTGAACGATGTTTATCCTTTATATACAACTAACTAAGCCTTATTAGCAACAAATATTTGGCGCAAGCACGTTATCCCCTCGTATATCAATAGAAATTCTCGTGTTACTTATCAAAATGAAGAATAACAAAAACAACAAGCACCTTCGTAGGTGCATGAAAGACTGTGTTGTGATAAATAGAAGGCCCAACATCTAATCTGATCACAAACACACACTGAAAAAATCTAATCAGGATCTACTACAGCAGTTGGAGCATTATCAACTTCTAATAGTAAATTGAAATACAAGTTTTGATAAATCAAATGCTAATACCTATGGATACAAGAAATAATTAAAAGGAAAATGACAATTATTGAAGTTAGAGTATAAACCCAACTACAAAATATGAAATTCAAGAACAAATCACAAAAACCAAAGAATCCCAAAAGACTCTCCATAGAATGGCTCCAATTTCCAACATTAAACGACTAAATGAAGAACTTTAACTAATTGGGTAAGCACCATATAATAATTAAAAAAAATCCCCATCAAAAGGGAGGAAGAAGGAAGCCACAACGCATGCGAATACAAAGCGTTATAAGAAATACATTCCAAATACTACCTGATATTAGATGAACCATTCGAAGTTTGAATAGACCAAGAAAACCCAGCTGGTGGAGCAGATAAATTCCCAACGGGTATCGGGATATCCTCGACCTCGTAGTCATACAACCAATTCGTGTTTTCCGGGGAAACCATATCCAATTTGCAGCCGGAAAGAAAAAAAGAAATTTTTTTTTTCTCCGGCCTACAAGCAATCAAACCCACAGTTAATGAAAAATTGGGGTTCACGGGAGTTGAAAAATGAACAAGGGAATCTGTAAAAGAATTTCAATTTTAGGTTAATTTAATTTGATACCAATTGGGTGATATCAAATATGCGTAAAAATTATGTTCTCCACAAGAAGACGCGACTATACTTCACCCTATGAAGGCCACCTGGGCTGGATGGATGCTTTTCTTTTTTCTATTTTTTTTTTTTTAAATTTTCAGAACCAAAATGGTAAATTTATTATCAAATATATAATTTTTTTTTTCTTTTTGTCAAACATGTCCAACCCATCGAAAGTTGCGGGTCATAATCATATTGCACCTTTGCTAGGGTGAGTCGAGTATTCTATTTTGCACCTATAATAACACATCTTTTACCTGCGAAATTTGAACGGACGAAAATTTACGTATTTACACAAATACATAAATATAGCAACATTATTTCAACATCAAAATGATAATGAAAGAATAAATTTTCAATCCACAATAACGCCGCACCTTTTACCGAGGCAAGTTGAGTATTCTATTTTGCACCTATAGTAACGCATCTTTTATGATTTTACCAATAACATTTCAAAATATGCGAGAATTTACACGTCACATTTTACGCAAGTTCATAAATATAGCAACCTTATTTCTACATCAAAATGATTAATAAAATAATAAAATTTCAATGTAAGTCGTAATCAAATCGCACCTTTGCCAAG
>CAIGRH010062101.1:0-13883 GCA_903798295.1 Fraxinus nigra
AAAATATGAGTGTAATGAGTACATTTTGGCACAAAATAAACATACAAGTGCATAAAATAAGGAGAGAAAAATATGCATTTTACATTCCTATCAAGTATGCTGTCAAATTCTTCTATTCCTTCGCTTGTTGCCAATTGAGCTAAATCGTCGGCATGGTTATTTTGGGTTCGGGGAATTTGTTTGACTAGAACAATTTCAAAATTCTTGAAATCTCATTTTCGATAACCTGAAAATATTTGTTCATCCTTTCTTCTTTAGCTTGGTATACTTCGTTGACCTGATTAACCACCAACTGTGAGTCTCTGTAAATTATTAGGTGAACAACCCACATATCCTTCGCCATCTTTATGCTCGCTATGAGTGCCTTATAATCAGCTTCATTATTTGAGGCCCTGATAGCTAGTTGTTGAGGCTGATCAGGACAATTCCAGCTCTTGACCGAGTCTCCGTTGAGAAGCCATCTACAAAGAGTCCCAAGGCGGGTTGTGGGCGATTCTTCTATTCCAAGTCAGTGAGGGCTTGCCCTTTCAGGGAAATACGGTGTTTATACCTTACGTCAAACTGGTCGAGCTCCACTACCTACTTCGCCATCCAACCTGAAGTGTCTGGCTTTTGCAAAACTTACCTTAACGAATAATTGGTTAGGATTTCGATCGGATGTTTCAAAAAATTTCTTGCCGCTATCACCACAGCATAAGCCAATTTTTCTAAAGGGGAATAACAGAACTCGGCTTCATGTAGGGCCTTGCTTACATAATAAACAGGATGTTGTATTCATTCATCCTCCCTAGCCAACACGGTACTAGCGGCATGATCATATACCACAAGATATAATATTAGCCCATCTCCTACCTTTGGTTTTAAGAACACTGGAGGTCATGTTAGTTGTAATTTCAGCTCGTCAAAAGCACGCTGGCGCTCGGGAGTCCATTCAAATTTCTTTTCCCCTCGCAAGATATCGAAAAAAGGTTTACATTTATGAGTTGACTTCGATATGAAACGACTGAGTACTGCTACTCGCCCAATTAAGCTCCGTACCTCCTTAAGCTTTGTCAGGGAATGCATCTCAATGATGGCCCGTATTTTTTCTGGATTAGCTTCAATTCTCCTTTGATTGACCAAATATCCCATGAACTTTCATGAGCTTACACCAAAAGCGCATTTGTGTGGGTTCAGCTTCATCCCATATTTTCTCAAAACTCCAAACATTTTAGTGAGATGTAGTCGATGATTCTTTGCATCTACACTTTTTACTAGCATATCATAAACGTATACCTCCATAATTTTACCAATTTGCTTAGCAAACATGGCATTGAGCAAGCATTGGTAGGTGGCCTCAACATTTTTTATATCAAAGGGCATCATTTTGTAACAATATAGCCATCGGTCAGTTATGAAGCGATGTGTTCCTGATCGGGTTCATACATGGGGATTTGATTATACCCCGAGTATGCATCCATAAAGCTAAGTAACTCATGTCCTGCTGTTGCATCCACCATTTGGTCTATCCTCAACAACGAGAAGCTATCTTTAGGACATGCTTTGTTTAGGTCGGTGAAATCTATGCACATCCTCCAATTACCATTACTTTTCTTTACCAAGACTGGATTAGCAATCCATTTTGAATATTTTACTTCATGAATGAATCCATCATGGAGAAACTTTAGCACTTCTTTGTTTAAAGCCTCGTATCTTTCTGGATTCAAAGGTCTTCGTCGTTGTTGGCGTGGTCGTACCGTTAGATCAAGGCCTAACTTGTAGCAAACGATCTTGGGGTCAATCTCTTTCATGTTTGAGTGTTCCCGTGCAAAAACATCAAGGTTCTTTTGAAGGAATTCGATGATGTGACCTCGGAGAGGTGATTGTAACTCGTGACCAATATTGAGTTCCTTCGACGGATTGCCTGGTCTAACCTCTATCCTATCTAGTTCTTACATCTTCCTCTTTTATTCTCACATGTAGATCTAATGAACTGAGGTCAGATTCTACCAGGTATATCATATGAGCTTTTGCATTGATCATTACTTGACATACCTCAGCAATGTATTTATTTTCCTTGACTTGTCGTACACCATGTGGTATGGAGAATTTAAAGAAATACTGATATATTGATATGATCGCTTTGAGGTTGAATAACAATGGTTGTCCCATGATAGCATCAAACAGAGAACTTGAGTCCATAACTATGAATTCTGCATTCAGTTTAGCTGGGCGTGGAACTTCGCCGATCTCAACAGAGAGCTTGATTTTCCCTTTCGCTTTGGTGAGGATTCCATTGAGCCCTAGAATCATGTTAGGATATGGTTGTAGAATACTCAACAGGATCCCCATCCATTCGAATGTGTGGACATAGAGCATGTTGAGGAAGCTCCATGTATCAACTAGGACTTTGGGCACGACAGATAGTCATGATCTCGGGATAGGGACATGGATCCACATCTCTTTCCTCAAAAAAGGTTGATCATCAGCAGCACTTCAGCAATATTTCTCAGATATACAGATCTTTGTAAGGTCGGTAACAATGGGTTTTTTTATTTTTTCTGTCCTGCTTGCTCGTTTCTTCTCAACATTTGAATGTGAGGGCTAGGTAAATCAATATGGCAAGCCCTTGCCTCGACCTGACTTCCACACACGATACCTGGTCCATTTGGAGTTGGGAACTTCATATAGTAATGATATATTTGCAACTCATGCAATATGGGCCTTCCTAATATGACATTATAGTTTGAATGAAGATCTACAATAATGAAATCTGCTAAAATTCTTGTTTCGCAGGAGAGTTCACCTAACTCCACACTTAGAACAATTTGCCCTCGAACCTCTATAGGATCTCTGGAGAACCCTTGTAACTTTATGGAGTATGAGTATGGATGAAGATAACGTTCTTGGATCCCTAGTTGTTCCAGCGTTTGGAAATACAACACATTAACCGAACTCCCATTATCAACCAGAGTTCGGTGTACTTACACCCCTGCGACAGCCATAGCTATTACTAATGCATCACTTTGTCCTGCAGAATCCCATAGGAATCTTCTTCTGAAAATCTGAACCATTCTGAGTATGGAGTTGTGTTGACCTCAAATTCTGGTAACACCATATTGTGATTTTGCCAAATGTGGGCCTTGTGAACTTGTCTCCACCTAGCCCTTCTAGATCCTTCGAGGCATTGATTGTCACCTATAAAAATTCTGATCTCAACTCGAGGGAGAGGATCTTGAGCTTGTAGACCGGGCTGAGCTCGTTAAGTAGTTCCTGACTGGTTAAGCTGTCGATTGTCAGTTTGATTTGTTTATCTGAGTTTAGCTACGAACTCTACTTCTTCTTTCAGATTTTTGCAATTATTAGCGTTATGTCCTATCGTTTTTTGATATCGACAATACCTCCCTTGATTTATCACTAGAAATTCCTTTTTCAGAGGTGGAGGTCTACGAAATGATTCTTTTTCCTCTGCTTGTAAGAAAACTTCTTCCAACAGCAAATGGTATTCATGGAATCTTTCTGGGTATGGTTTGGAACGGCCTTGGTCCCTTCTATCCTTTCTTCTTTCGCAGCTAAAATCCTTATCCACCTGTTTCGCTTTCATTTGTTGTGAAGACTGTGGATTTGCTTTGAGTTCTTCCTGATCCAACATGGCTTCCTCAGTACTGATATATTTCTTAACTCTGCTTAAGAACTTATGGTACGTCCGAGGTCCATCCTTATGTACGGACCACCAAAACTTTGTTTTTGGCCATAATCCTAAAAGGACTATAACAAGTTCGGCATCATCAGGAATCTTCTCAACCTCCATTGACTACTTTTTGAATCTACTAAGGTAGTTCTTAAGTGATTCAGTGTTCCCCTGTTTAATGCTTACCGACCACTCTTTGTGTATAGTTCTTGCTTTCGAACCCATAAACTGGGCAAGAAATTTCGTGGCGAGGTCATTCCAGCTTTTTATGGATCTTTGATATAGTCTTCTAAACTATCCTTGAGCTTATCTCCTAAGGTGAACGGGAAAGCACGATACAATAAGGCATCTCCTGCTCCTTGAAGCTCCATCCAGGAAGTATATTTTCACGTAAGGGTTCAGCAAGGATGTCCTCAGTAAAGGAAGAATGACGCTTCATTAGATATTCCTATGTACTTTCGTTGCCCTTAGCTTCCAGGTCAGCGATGCATTTCTTCAAGGCACTCATTTCAGGTTCTGGCCGTTCTGCTGGGTGTTTGATATGGGGTTTCTCATGTCTACTCGCAGGTGTCAGAGAATGTTGGGAACCTAATCTATCAAATACGTTGTTAATTCTCCTAGCAGTTGGCCTTGCAGGTGTAGGAAAACTTCTGATCTCTTCAGTTTAGCTTTTGGACGATTCCCCTCCTGAAAATTGAAGTCCTCCTGGTTAGAGGTCGTCTGATTCTTCTCCTATGGGGAGATTCTACCTCGATATCTTATGGAAGAACGTGAACTCGATTTTGTTCCAACATGTTGACAACATTTGTCAATTTTTCAATAGCTTCCCTCATTTCAGTCATTTGAGGATAGATGGTATCTGTTTGACCTCGTCTTCTCCCAGCATTTTGTTGGTGGCTGGTTTATTTAGGACGAGTATGGGATTGATTTCCAAATGTTGAGGGATCATCCATAATGATATTTCTTTGTAGGTTTTATAGAAAGATATGATTGTTTTTCAAGTTAGAGACCCTTTTTCTAACGTCAAACTGTTGACGTTAAAAATCATATGGACAAAAATTCAATTCAACTTAAGGTGATAATAGAGATTCGGTTGATAATAAAAGATCATAACACTTTTGATACAATGATTTCATCCTCTTTTATAAGGAGATATTTGAAATATGACATTTCATTGGTGTGAATAGTGGGTGCTGATTTAAGATATGCCAAGTGTCATGATTTTATAGATGGTTTGTACAATGTGTAAGGGATCCATAATCATTATGCTCCCTTGAGCCTCGATTAACTACATAACCAAAGTGACCTTGCATTTCCAAGCTAACATTAGCATGGGCTTGCTGTATACATTGATCCGTATTTAGTTGACCTCGGAGTTCGGTCATCAACAAAGTCCACTTACCCTAAAAGAGTTATCATATTGCAACTCTCATCAAAATCCTATACAAGGGTCATGATATAATGATACATAACACAATTTTATTGACTTATTTTTCTTTTCTTGTACTTGTCTCTTTCTTCTAATTTCACAAGAAGGTCAACCTTTACTGATGCCTCGAGAAAATAATGGGAGTCAAAATTGAAAACTCTAGCATGCCATGTGATGAAAATAAAGGATCAAATTAATGGACATAAAGACTATTGCTAGTTTGTTACCATTGGAGAACTATACAAAGAAATCAACATGTAACAACTTGCATTTTACATTGACGGCAGTAAAGCATACTCTGAATTTGAATCTTAGTTAAAGAAGTCATCTAAGCACTGGTACTCGAGAAATTACAAAGGCTAGGAGTAAATACGTGTTGTATTCTTATTCCCTTGACTAAAGTTTTGTCCCATTGAATTTTCCTGAAAAGGTTTTTAATGAGACAACTTTTATATCATATTCAATGGAATAATATACTCATTTTCTTTCATTAGAATTTTTCCTATTAAGGTTTTAACGAGAGCATATTTTTTGTGTAATGAACGTCCATAACATACAAGACATTTACCTTCAAAATAACACTCTTATATGTATGAGACTCATGAAGGGATCTACAAGAGCTATTTTTGGATCATTATGTTATTAGTCATCAAATATTGATAAACATCTTGTATGATGGCAATGTTATTTGAAAATTATACAAGACAACATGAAACATATTTCACCATAAATTGTAATATTGAAGATATTGGCATATAAGACAAAGATGAATTGATACAATAATTGAAATCAGGGGAGCAACTATACTCTTTTTTCTTCGATCAAATTTTGTCTCATTGAATTTTCTTAACAATGTTTTAACGAGACATATTTTATAATGTGTCATTCAAGTGTGTGTCATAAATGGTAAATTTAGTAGTAAATGACAATTGTACCTCTACAGTCATATAAATTATTATTGTTGTAACCATAATCCTTAATTTTCAATAAAATACACAAGTTTATTAGCTTCTCTCTTTTGTTCTCTCTAGTTTATAACAACATACATAATTTTATTGACTCTTTGTTTTCTTTTAGTATACTTCTCTCTTGTTCTTTTTAATTTCATAAGAAGGTCAAGCTTTTTTGATGCCTCGAGAAAATAATGAAGTCAAAATGGGAAACTCTGTCATGCCATGAGAAGAAAATAATGGACCAAAATAATGGACCTAAAGACTTGTTAATTTGCTATCATTGGGGAACTATATGAAGAAATCAACATGTAACAACTTGTATGTTACATTGTAGGGCATTAAAGCAAACTGTGTGAATTTTGAATATCGATTCTTAGCTTAAAGAAGTCATCTAAGCAGCGGTACTCGAGAAATTACAAAGGCCGCGATTTGATACAAAATTAAAGAAGTTTTAAGTGCGAAAGTGTGTAATTTTGTCCTTTTACATTGATGACATGCTACATTTTCAGAGGATAAGGAGCATGTTGAAATCATTAGTAACGCATGTTCTGGCGCGTTGAACTCGAGTGATAAATTACAAACTTCGTGTCAAATTTACAAGAAAATTAAATGGTAACTACTTCATACCATTAAAAAATAAAAATTCGTCAAGAAATCTTGACACGAAAGAGAGTAATTATATTCATCATACCAAAAGCATATCACACATTGTAACAATAGCACTAGAAGGTAGAATATCAATAAAACAGCAATCTAAACTTTCTACCGCTATATGGTTTCTTGTTTTAATTTCATTATAATACACCCAATTTCTACAATACAGCTTTAGAGTAAAAACAATGCTGACATTTTTCCACAATCTCCAATTTGAGCAACATCGGAACTAGACATTAGCTCTGGATGGAAAGCTCTGGAGCAGTCACTCCCAGAGTAATTCCATCCACAATCTTAGACATCGAATTCACATTAGCAAGAGACATTGGTTTTTGCTCTCCGTAAGCCGAGTTATGGACACCAATGGCAGCCCTACCAGATGGATCTAGGTTTTCCGACCAAGAACTATCCCACTCCACAGCTTTAGCAGTGCTGCATGCCACACTTGCTCCACCCGGAACAGTTAGATTCGCTGAATTCTGTGTAGATTCAAACGAATATGATATAGTCAGACAAGCTCTAATGTCACTGTATAACTAGAACATGTTCGATCCACAGAGTTAAGGTATAGATTAGACAGGATAATCAACGGTACACAATTAAAAAGATTTTAAAATCTTTTCCTGTTTATACTACTATTAGTGTCCATCCACTTTACCAAATATGTCAACTGCTGCACAAAATATTAATGATGGTATTAACAGAAATACCTGTGGAAAGAATCTCTCAAAGATCATTCTATAGTAGTATGCTTCCTTCGTGGTTGGGGTATTATGCAGGAAGATATGTGCAGCATTAAGCATCATCTTGTCAGTTACCTATTGATAGAAATTGCATGAATTAACAACCATGGAAATTACGGCTTAATAGAATGAGAGTAAGCTATGATCAACAAATAGATTCAGACAGAATTATTTGCAGGAAAATATACAGTAAATCACAGCAGCTAGTAAAGAATATGGTTCAAAATTTGTGAAAATAACAATACACATACATGCTCTTCGGCATGGGCTTTAAGCCCATCTATCCAACTATATCCGACACCATCACTAAATTGTTCTTTTTGTCTGTACAGAATATGCTGCAGTTGGTCAAATAGAGCACGTTAGAGACATGATATTCTCAACTGAGAAATTTAGCGGTGACAATTCGGCAAATCCATTATTTAAGGACCTTTGGAAGATAAGGATGTTCCTCATCATCAAATGCCCTCCTTAAGATCCACTTCTCCATACGCCCCTGTTCTGGTTTGATCTGAAATGGATTGAATTAATGAGGAAAATCAAGATCAGTTTATATTCAATTGGGAATAATATGGTAAATGACAAAAGTCACACTAGTAACTTCATGTTTCTTGAAAAACAGGGGGGAAAAAGTTACCATCTTCCACTCTGGGTCAATGCCCATAGCGACATTGATGAATTCTTTGTCCAGAAATGGGACACGGGCTTCTACACCCCATGCAGATGTTGACTTATTTGCTCGCAGGCAATCATATTGGTGAAGAGCCTTTATCTACAAGTAGATGAAAAATTCAATCAATTTGATTTCATTTATGTTTTCAAAAACTTCTAGACAAGGGAAACAGGAAATGTAAGGTTTATACAACCTTGCGACACGTTTCCTGATGGAACTCTTCTTTGTTAGGTGCCTTGTGGAAGTACAAGTAGCCCCCAAAAATCTCATCAGAACCTTCACCTGATATTACCATCTTTACTCCCAGTGATTTAATCTTCCGTGACATAAGGAACATCGGAGTGCTTGCTCTGATTGTCGTGACATCATAGGTCTCAATGTGATATATGACATCCTCAATAGCATCAATACCATCCTGCAATATAACATAAAGAATTGATCATTCATTCAAGTAGAAACTATAAGGACGCAGATAGAACAATCCCCGAAAAAATAAATAAAAATAAAAATCGTTCCTCGTTTAGATTGGAAGAGTATAGTGTACCTGAACAGTAAAGTGAAACTCATGATGTACAGTACCCAAATAATCAGCAACTTCTTTTGCGGCCTTTAGATCTGGAGAACCCTGCTCAAGAAGTGAAAAAGACATCATTATAAAGGATTACTATTACTATAAGCAGTTTTTTCAGGATCTAAAATCTATCAACATGATAGGACCGACCTCAAGGCCAACACAGAAAGAATGAAGTTGCGCTCCCCATTGCTTGGCAGCTTTCGTGTCGGCCAAGTGACGAGCAGTAATAGAAGCTACCAATGATGAATCAAGACCTCCGGATAAAAGAACTCCAAAAGGAACATCGGTCATTAACCTTTTAGTCACAGCCTACATTAAATTTTCCCCCAACCACAAAGTTAAATTAAAATTGCTTCTAATGAAACATATCATCGTAGATTGCTGTTTGTAACTGAAAAAGATTTTACAAATGCTTCTTGTTCATAAGGCGTTAATTTGCTAGACTCACATCTTCAAAGGCACGTCTGAGAACTAGGGGATCGTAAGGAGTTGAAGGAATAGATTCAGAGAACCAAGGAGGATTATACCATCTTCGGAGCCCACCAGTCTTGCTCGAATACAGGTGTCCTGGTGGAAAGGCTTCAAAATGTTCACACTCATCATTCAAACCTTTTAGTTCAGATGATATCCATATTGAGCCTGGAGACAATTTTGAAAAGTTATCAAACAGAAACCAAAAAGACCAGCAGAGTATAAGTAATATAACCGAGTCCAGTAATCTGTACCATCAAGTCCCCAGCCAATATATAAAGAAGTGATCCCAATGGCATCACGAGCTGCAAGAATGCTGTTATCCCGGGTATCCAGTAAAACAAAAGAGAACATTCCGTCCAGCATGTCGACAAAATTTTCTCCATACTCTTCATACTGTTGATAAGAGATCAATTGTGAAGTCATTAACATAGTATCACAACTTACTGTTGAAGGATAAATTTTGAACATATAACCGTGTCCCCTCTGTAAAAGTTTAAGACGTTAGATACTTACAAGATGTGCGATAACATCACAATCGCTTCCTGTCCAAAATTTATGATTAGGCAAATGCTTTCGCAATTCCTCGTGGTTGTATATTTCTCCGTTTACCTAAATTTCGATGCATGAGTTAACAATCAAATAAATGCTACGTTCAATCTGAGGTTTAGACACTTGAAATTTTGCATGACTGCTGAAAGATTATACTAGTAGCAAATAATTAAGCCAAGTGATCTACCGTAACAACAATCTTCTTGTCTTCATTGTAAAGAGGTTGATCACCAGAAGCAGGATCAATAATTGCGAGCCTCTGGTGTGCCAGATAACAATCACCATGTTGATACAACCCACTCCAATCGGGACCACGATGCTTCAATCTATTAAATAATGGTATCCAAAGGTCAATTTTAAGCAGTACAATTTCTATATCAGGAGAATCCATAATCAAATAACCTTTTTTTTTTTTCATTTTAGAGTTCCTTTTAATTGATAGAAAATAAAAATTCAATATGTTTTACCTAACAATCAAAGAACTGAATTTATAAGCCTGATTATTAAACATGACATTGCTCTAAACATTGATGATGATATGGCCCCATAAATTCAAAACAGTAGAATTGACTATTCAAATTGTTGAATTACTCGCATTTTTGCACAAGTTTTGACAGCATATTCGATATCTTCATATGCAATTTGATTTCAATAACTAATGGACTATGATCTTCAAGTTAGAATTAAATTTATTCTTCCGGTTCATTGAGACAATAATTTTATTCAAATATCACAAAATGAATATCAAAATGACAAAAAATCAGCATTGCTCAGGCAGCAAAGTTCCAAAATTAACGTGACAAACGTAATGGACAAAAAATCAAATAAAAAAAAAAAAATTTGCCTGCGAGAAAGCTCGAGGACGCGAACCCTTTTGGCCTGACAGTCGGAACAACCCAAAACTGCTAATATTCCACACATGATGAAGATTAACACAAAATGGCACCAAAAAAGATGTAGATAACAGAAAAAATAACGAGCAATGTGTAGAGATAGAGAGGGATAAATAGAGAAATAGAGCACGAGAGTGTTTCGAGGAACAGAAAGAGTTCCAACGGGGGAAGGGCAGAAAATTAAGGACCGACGTATTGGGAGAAGATAACACGTTACTGATTACTGAAGAAACAAAAAAAAAAAACGCTTATTTTCCAATAAGCACTTATTTTTCCAATAAGCTTACACCGCTTGAATACCAGAGGCCACGTATCGGTATTTATAGTGTGCCAAGGGGAAAAAATAAAACGCATTCATCGTGCGGCGACGTTTCTTCGAGTTCATGTGGGACCACTGCACGGTGTTATCCTGTACACTTCCTCTAGGATTTCGACACGTCAGGGTTTATCCACTTCCAATATCACTGGCTGACTCAGCATTACGTTGGTCAAAATAATTGTACCGAGTTTTTCAAACATACACGTGTATCCATCGAGGGATTTTGGGAAGCCCCTATAAGGAATTACCTCCGATTGGCAGATCATTTCTAAACGTTTGAAATTTGTTACAATTATCATCATCTCTCTGTTTCATAACTTCTGACATTGGTACAATTATATTATATTATGAAAAATCGTCGGTGGATAACATTTTGTCACATTTTAAAGACCTCGGAATATGTTGATGTATTCAGTCGAGACTTTTATTAATTTTTAAAAACTTTTTTTAAAATTCACGATATATGAAAAGGTTAAATTGTAAAAGATTCTTATAAATTTTATTTTTTATTTTTCATTCTTTTTTTATGAAAAAGATTTATTCCTAATTAAATTATAAGTATTTATATAAAAAATGTTAGTTTATAATTATATTTAATGTATTGACTATTTAAAAGTATGTGATATTGATAATATTAAATATTAAATTTATTTTTTATTTTTTATCAATATTTATATTTTTTTATTATTTTTATTTAGTAAAAGTGATTAATTTTTTGTTGCTTTAAAAATATTTTTATCATATGGCGAGGAGAATAGAAATTTGGGATCTACCACCTCGTATGTGAGAACTTCACGCTATTACATTATACTCAAATGATTTCTATTTTAAATGGAAGCCTTCAAAAATCTTTTCAATTCTATATAATCTTATACAAGTTTTAAATGAAAGTCTATAAAAGTTTGCAAAATACTTTCACTAATTCAATAAAAATCTATAACTCGAAATTCACCACTTAAAAAAAACATATAAATGTCTTCAAAAATTCCAATTGAATACAACCCCTAATATATTTTGACTTTTACACTTATATTTATAAATGATGTTTTATTTAAAAAAAAACATATATTTGTATATCTAGATTAAGATTCGATCATTGATATACTTATCAGAGTCATAGCTCATCGATACACTTGTCAAAGTCATAGCTTAGCATCTTAATTGGGTAAATAATTGATCGAAGTCTATCAATTATTGTTGAGATAATTCTCCGAATTCGTGGGTGTTGTCAAAGTGAAGGACAATAATCGATATGAATCTATCCATTATTGTTGTATTTATAAATAATATTTTATTTCAAAAATATACATTTTTATATATAGATTAAGAGTCAATCATTGATACAGTTGTCAAAGTAATAGCTCGATATCCGAGTTGAGTAAATGATCGATTTGAGTCTATCAATTATTGTTGAGATATATCAGAATTAGTCTGTGCTACCAAAGTAAATGACAATAATCGATCTGAGTCTATCGACTATTGTTATATTTATAAATAATGCTTTATTTCAAAAAACAAAAAAAAACAAAATTTCATATTTAGCCCATGTTTGCCCACATTAAAATTATACCATTCATTTTTCTTTCTTTTTATCAATACACATTCTCTAATAAAATAATATTACACGTAAACCCAAATCTTTTTTCTAACCTCACATTCTGCAAAATAATAATATTCCAAACATTAAAATGGTAAATAATGAGGGCCAAACGAGGGCCTAGATTAGGAGTCGGTCATTGATACATTTGTCAAAATAAGAGTGCGTTCAATGTACTTTATTTTTCATGGAAAATGACATTTTTCCATCCAAATTTCTTCTTTTGAGGTGTTTGATTAACATTTTTTTTATGAAAAATATTTTTCAAAAGTTGATTATGTGATCATATTTTTTTCAAAAACAAGGAAAATATTTTTTTTTTCAAGGAAATGTAGCTTTTTAATTTTTAGGCAATTCACTATTTCATCTATCCACTAATAAAAGATGGACAAATACAATATTTTATAGGTTAAAAATTAAATCAATCAAATAAATTTAATTAATAATTTTCACAAATCATCAAACATGTCTATTTTCTTTCCATGCAAATTCCAAACTCGCAATTAAACGCATTATATGTGTGCAAGATCATATACAAGTAAATCGGTAAATTTGGGGTCACGATTTATATTAGTCTACCAACTTCATTCATTGTTATTTTTACTAAAACCGTCCAATGCGCCCAAATTTCTTTATATTTTAACAATACACGTTTCTTTTTCTTTTAATTTCTTTATAATCTATATCGATATAGTACAAGTAGGTGGGACTAAGAATGTTAGTGTAACTTCAACCATCTTTAAACAACGTTCGCTAATGTTTAACTTTAAGCAAAGGAATGGAGAAAGGAGGATTACAGATCTAATGACACTTGCAATCTTACTTTTACACTTTAATTTGGTTGCTAGTGCCAGTGTTAGTCACTTTTACGTGAGATTCCTCCATTAGTTAATTATTATTTATTTCTGGCCTTGTTTGAACCCAGTTACTTGACGGATTCTGCTATTTGTATATCAAAATTGTACATAAAAAAATGCATAATATGATGTGGGGAAAAAGATTGGATGAAAAAGTTGATTGTATTTCAAACTGACAAATGATAGACTGTTATGTGACATTATGTAACTCATTCTGATATATATGTAGCAAGATCTTTGTTTGGTAAATAGTGCATTTTTGAATATTGATTGATGGATGATGATACGTATCTTGGTACCCGACCTCGACCTAGATCCACCACAACCAGCCCATGGATTTGGCCCAGTGAGGTCGACCTCGAGGACCCTGTGATTACTACCAAGGTATGGACCCCGATCTCTACCTCAACAACGTCCCTTATTGGGCCCTTGCCCATATTTAGGTCGGGGCGGATCGGTCCATGTTAGTTCATTCGTCACATGCCGAATGCACGTGTC
>CAIGRH010062156.1:0-22610 GCA_903798295.1 Fraxinus nigra
GTGAAACTAACAAATATTGATATTTGATTTGTAATTTATTCCTATTTGCATAAATTTCTCAAATACACCCAAAAATTGTTCTTTTCTTGAATGTGGATTATCATTCACTTCCTCTTATCCCCTAGATGGAATATCTTGTTTCTTTTCTTCTAATTACCACTTTGCAAACCTTTTTCACTTTTTCTTACAACTTTATCTATATATGTTCACCAACACTTTCTCTCAATTCAAAAGTTCTATCATTATCACCGGGTTGGCAATAATGCAAATAGTTGTAAACAAATGTGCTCAAGCAAATATTCTCTCCACAATAACTTTATTTCAGTCGATAACAGCACATGTAATGGGATGTTTGGTACATTTGACAGGACCATAGCGAACAAGATTGAAGTGAAAAACTTTGAATCTTATCCATTTTACCGTGCATTGAAGTAATGTTTGAAGACAGAATAGCAATATTTCCTAGAAAACACTCAATTTAAAGAAAGGTAGGTCGAATAGTTTGAGTAACAATGATAAGAATGTGCATAATGTTTCACATTCCCCATCAACCATCCACAGAACATTTCCAAGTTAGATGTTGCTTTAGTTAACAAGAGTCGTTTTTCATTGGTTACAACTTCCATCTTTTCAAGACTGCAATTTCAATCCCTCCAGCGGTATCCACAGTTTGGGTTGCAGCATACGAAGAACAAAGTCATGCCTTCTTCTCCCCTAGCAGTTGCCTGCACCATAAAAGCACATCAATAAAAACCTTTAACCCGGTGTGGTCATGTACATTGGATCCAAATAGAATGCCTAACTCAGAGACTTTGCAATATGCCATGAACGATAAATGAATAACTTTCACCAAAGCAGTAACGATGTCAACTCAACTTTGTCAGGTTATATAAAGGAATGTTAGATACAGGTTTTTGGAGACTCGGTTCAACTCAACTTTGTCGGGCAGATATGTGTTCAGACTAAGAAAGACTTCTGTGCTCCAACTAGTAACAACTCTCACAGACGGCATAATAGCAATGTAGAGAAGCAACAATGTTTATAAACTTGTAGCTTCCAGTAATAAAATTTAGACCAGCAATAATACCTGAAAGAAAACAGCTTCTCCATGACCACAATTGGAACAGCGAACTGCTTTCGTACGGGGAAGAGTGGGATCTGCAGCTACGTCCTGCAAGACCTGGGTGCGCTCCCCAGCAGAATGGTGTATCTCATTTCTGTAGACACAATTGTTATCAGCAGCCTCCTGCATGGATGAATGTTCAAATAGAAATTAAACATTAAATGAAATCTGCCTACCATCCAAAGCATTTTGCCTAAAACGAAGAATCTATTAACAAGAATAGACAACTACAAGCCACCAAAGAAGAATTGGGGTTAGAACTTGTATGGAGCTTGTCAAAAGGCTTTGACAGTTTGAAGGTGGTTGAGGACCACAAATCCTATATATTTAAAAAAAAAAAGGGAGAGAGAGAGAGACACTTAATCAAATATCTATCTTCACACACTCTGCATATTTGATGAAGCTAATCTGGAAAAAGCTAGAGATGTTTTGGCCCACAGGCAGGGGCAAAGCCAGGACTTGGATTTAATGGGGGGGGCATGACTTACATTAACGGAAACGTATTTAAACAGAACAATAATATGGTAATTTAAAATTCTTGCAAGTTTTTATAATTGTTGCCCATGGATTTTCATACTTTCTAAAGTTTACATCGATGTTTATCAACTAATCAAAGAAATACTTTCAGATTTATGAAGCCACATCACTATCACATAAAAAAAATATACAAATTCTACAGTTTTCCAGCTAGAATAAGTTGATTTCAAAATATTGCAGTTTTATTTATTATATTTTCAGTTAGTACGAAGGAATTCATTTTAGAAACTAGGCATATTTTCTAATATCCTGAAAAATTAGTTACTGAAAACTGGAAATGCAGAAGAAGAAGAAAAAAATGCTGTATAAAACAAAGAATTATTTTATTTTATTTTTTTGCAGCTTTTTTTATTACAATACTAGAATCAGCATTTATGAAAAAAAAAATAGATAAGAATATAAGTGCAGTATTAATTGCAATTAAATGAGATTTTGAACAAATCCATCAACATCCAGTCAGCAAAGTGCTTAACATAATATATCTATGCAGTCAAAGAGCAGCAAAACAACATAGAAAAAGGGTTTCCAAGGCACAAATTTATTTTTTCATGTGATCCCAATCATGCCCAGACAATAAGTATGACATGGACACAAATATAATTGTCCTTCTGCCCAATGGAAACCCAAAAAAAAATGGCAAAATAAATCGAAACCAACCATAAAGAGTACAAAGCGAAAAGCATTGAACAAAGAATAAGCTTTTATAAAAATATACAAGGCAAGCATGTACAATCGTCAGTCTCTGGGGTACTGTTTGGTAGTATTGAGTAGAGTTCATAAACATGAAAATATACTAAGGTACAACATCTCAAAATTTAGAATGTAAAGTCTCGCCAATGTCAAATTCCCTAACTTTGTATAATCTAATGTAACATGAGCGCATCTCTGTATGCTGGGGCCTGGGATGTCTAGATTTAGCATCAGAATATTTCAAGATTTACTCAAGAGAAGGAGAATAAGCATGTCCTACAATTATAGGGACATTAATGGTCATGTAGTGAAATATTTACTGTTCCACAAAGGCAGGGATATCAACCTTCCCTTGTATCAAAAGACGGAGCTTCAGTTAATTGTATCTTTACTCGATAAGAATCAATGAAGTTTCATCTTAAATGTCTACCCAGAAAGTTGTTATGTGTTACAAATTAAAATATATTCAAGATTCAGTTCGCTGGGATGATTTCTATAAGAACATTTTGTGAAGACTATTACGTGAGATTATATAAGGAACCTGCCATCTCAAACAAAGGGTTGCAAAAATATTCACTTCAAATCTTACATGGTAAATGCAGATACGCATCCATCACTTAACTAGGATGAAAAATTCAAAAGACTTTCTTTTAAGCATCCTTTCCAAATGATTTCCACTAGATTTATGCCATTAGAAAACACGAGACACTGAATAACCACAATAATTAATATGTAGTAACACTAGCAACAATTTCATAACTTCAACTAGCATTGAACAAACCAGCCAAAATAGTTTATATTTAACTCACCCATGCCGCAAGCAGGGTGACCAAGGCCCCAAGGATCCACCTTTAGTATACATTACCATTTTCTTTGACATAAAATTATATGAATGAGAAAAAGAAAACCAATAACAGCAATAAGAAGTTAGGTTTTTCTGGGTCCAATTAATTACACAGTTTTTAATTAACTGCCCTCGCTACGCCTTCAACAATGAGATTTCAAAAGACAAATCTTTCTCCACTGCTTCCTGATGAATGCTTGATAGGAATAAAAACCTGGGTTTCCCAGCATCCAATCGACTCATACCTCCAAAAGGATTTCACTCCAAAGATGCTTTTAATTGCTCTGCTAGGTCATATATATCTTCAACATCAATCAATCAATCAACTAAGTCCTTAGTCTCAAAATGTTCTAATCCCTAAGTCTCAAAATGGTCTAATCCCTAAACCCTACGTCTAGTATTGCTCAATGTTCACACAAACAATCAGATTGATTAAAAAAAAATGCATAGGAAACCAAAATTTTGTACTTTTGAGAGAGAGAAAGAGAGCTGGGACCTGATGATCACAATTGCGACAAGCATAGAGAAGGATTTTCTGTTCTTTGTCTTCCCTTGGGTACAATATATTGTTACTGCATATATATAAACACGTTAAAATAGCTACTCAGAGGTGATTTTCCCAATTAAAAGTAACAAATAACAATTATAATATCAAAAACCCTGGAATTTACAGTACAAACACAAACACCCACTCTCACTCATAAAATGCGTATGAAGAAAGCAATGACATACCATTCCCGACAAAATTTCATGGTACTCATTTTGGAGAGTTTATCGGATTTTCAAGTTATTGCACGTTTTTGTGTTTGATTTTCTTCTCTCTCTTGCTCTCGCCCTCTCCAGAAAATTTGCTTCGTTTTTGCTGGTAATTTGGGGATGGTGGTGTACATCTTCGTCGGGGAAGGATGGGCCAAGATTTTCTCCGGAAGGCCAAAGTCTGGGCTCTGTCCTTTGGGCTTTTATCCTTCAGCATTGTGAATTGTGATTTGGAAAAGAGGAAATTACACGTAACACCTCTAATAATATAATAATTCTTATAATACATTATATCAATTTTTATATTTTTTCTACTGCTGCATCGTTTAGAGTAAAAAGTGAAACACAAAAACTACACAAACACATTAAATTCTATATATTGGCAGCAAATTTGGAAGATATCAGTCTACATTCCAACATATTTAGTTGAATAATGACTTCACCCAGTGGAGACTGTGCGTCCATTGAAGATCCACCAATAATGGGTATCCAAATCGCCCATTACCCATGGGTTCAATCATTTCCATGTTAGTGTTGAATGAATGAAATGCCAGACAGTTGGTGGTGTATTTTTTGGCAGGAAACTATTATGCTATTTATAAACTTATATGAATTATAGTATTATTCGTATATCATGGTTAGAAACATGTTTATTTCTTTACGCAAATTTCATATTTCATATAAGTTGTATTTGACATACCATTTCGTGGGTTATAGATAAGTTGTAGAGCCAGTGGTAGGTAGAATACCATATTTTTTTTCATTACAGTTCTGTACAACTTCAACTATGTTACAAAAACCTAAATTCTTAAATCAAGTGATAGGTGTAAATTTGAGGTGGTGATGACGATTAAGAATTTAAGATGATGATGACAGTGATAGAGTAGTTTGGGTTGGGTTGGGTTGGGGTTACATATAAAGTGATTTTGACCAGCTAATTGGATAATTTGTGACTAATATATAATTTTTAACCAACTAAAATATGTAATTTATGACTTCATATACGATTGTGATATATAATTTGCGTCTTTGTGACTGTGACTTTATGCAAATGTGACTAATACATAATCGTGATGGTAAATTTTGTTATTGTGACATTGAACTATTTAATTAAATTGTAGATCACAAAATTTTATCAAATGTCACAAATTGTTACTACCTGGTTTTTGAAAGATTTCATCAAGTAACTTAAATTTGAAAGTGTATCATGAAAGTACGATATGTATTTTTCCCTTCAAGTTGCAAGAGTATATTTAAAATTCAAGAATAAATGTTGTATTGATAGGTTAGAATAGCTTAGTATGCTCCATAATCGCATGAATAATGATATCTAACACAAGTGGTGTTAGAACGTCAATCTACATGATATGTTTAATTAGTAGTGAAATTATATTATTTATATAATTGTACATTTCATTTAATGATACTCAGTATCATCTGGACTGGTGTTGTAATATTAGTGGCAACAGTGTAAGAGGCAAAATACCTACTCGAATTGTCAAGAAGGAACAGTTCGAGTACAGACTCCTCGTTTCATTTTATCAAAAGAATCATCTTGCCTTTCATGTGGTTGTAGTCCAATGGTTAAGACCAAACTACCACGGTTATATACAAGCATCCATAACAAGACCCCTTCATAAAATGTCGAATACACGGTGAAAATGTAGACCGGCATAAATTATAAGCTGTCAAACTACCAAAAATGGCATCAAGTGAAAACATTGTAGCAACTAGATTTTAAAGCGAGTGATAGAGTGAAACGTGTTAAAACTCAGCGATCACTCGCAAGTATTTTAAAGTGAGTAAAGCGTGACAAAGCTACAAGTTTAATGACTAATGAAACATTTAACAAATATTAAATACAAGAGCCGAACATAGCAAAACAATCATCACTGGAAAAAATAAACCGATGATATAGTATTTATTCCCGACTTGAATCTAAAAATTAAATATCATGTATATATAAGCAGCAAACTGGGAAAAAATTTAGGGTTCAGGGTTAGGGTAAAGATCATGTACATGTATAAATAGACAGACTTGAATGAAAGAAATGAATTCGACGAGCAATTGAGATGGGTATATCAATCATGTACAACATGTTGACAACATTGGTCGATAACTACACACTTGACATCATAGCATATATCCATTTTAAAAATTGTTAAATTATTTTTTATGTCAATGATTCGAATTTTAACAATACATGATTGTCTATCAAAATTGTCAACCATGTTTGTAGAACTAACTTTATTGATGGGCATAAATAGCCTTGTTTGGTAGATTTTAATTCAAATTAAAGTCGAAAATTAATTTTTACTAGACATTTCACAGGACGCACAACTTTTCAACCACACACTTCGCCAACTTTTATCAAAGTCTACTGAAACATTGATTTTACTCCCCGCAAAAGAGGACCATAGTAGGCTTCATGGAATGAGAAAGATTTAAACGTGGCCCCTGAACTTTGGTTAATCATATTCACCGCCAACTATTTCTCAATATATCGAGAGACGTGGAAAAATGATAGGTGGTGAATAAAAAAAAAAATAAAATTGAATTAGTCGATTTTGCGGTTCCTAAGTGATTCAGAACATTCTAAAAAATTTAAAGAACTTGGACATTAAAGCAAGTGAAAAGCTACTATCTTAGCACACCCCCAAATACCAAAACAAATACTTCAAGACATGAGCCTGCATCCGAAGTTCGGGCAATCAAGAGATCACAGTTAACGGCCTTACACATCGAAATATAGAAACCGAGATTTGTTAAGGGTTTTTGCTTTTTAAGAAATAACATCCCACCGTTCATCTTAGATCATAAAAAGATAAAGCACAACCAACACACGGCCACAATGGAAACTCAGAATATCCCTGTGAGGAGATTAGCAGCTGTGGAGATAGCTGCACCTGTTATCGCACATTGCACCACCTGCTCATGAGAGTGATCCTCCGATGTCAAAGCCAATGCTGCTCCGGTAATTGCTCCAGCCAATGCACTATTTTTCTGCACGACACGAAAAAAAAGTCTCATGTTGTGCACATGGCTACCTCTTCTGAATTATATTTATCAGAAACCTTTACATTAACTTTTTGTTCTAACAACGGGAAACTGATCTACTATCAAATATTCAGAACAACATATCACCTCAAACCACAGTTTAAAGTTTCCACACATTTTCATTGAATTTCCTAAAATGTAATAGCCTGTGAAATTTCAAAACTACAAATTTTTGTGTCTTCCCAGGAGAAAGGGGTCAGGAGTGAATGCAGCTACATTATCAAAAGATAACTACCTCTCCGCCCTCCAATCACACGTCATAACAAGAAAAATTGCAAGCAATCCTGTCAAAGGGGTTTTGGGGTATTTTCCTCACTTTTTCTCATGTAGACACATGCCTCGTGTTCATATTACGAACAAAAAAACAAAAAAAAATTACCCAATCATGGACTCCGCGGGCCTCTTTCAGTCCATAGGTAAGACCCGAATACATCCCAGCAGCTATCCCTGCAAAAATAGAAAAAGTAAAGGGTCAAATACACTAGGTCATGCATTTTCAATATGGTGTAAATTGTGTAATCAGATCAACCAACTTCGATTTGCTTATGAAACTAGTCACTCGTCTTCATTGGAGCAATCAAATTACCCAACTTTGACTTGCTTGCAAATCAGGTCATTCTATTAATTGTCCTATCAAGTTTATTAATGTAATAGGCTAACCTTAACATAAAAAACTAACATATGACTACCGTATATGTCCATGTCACACAACAATGCACATGTCTTAAAATACTTTTTATGTCAACTATTCATTATTGGTCAACATATTTTGTAAGTTAAACTGAAAGTAGTTGATAAAGTGTTTACATCTGCAAACAAATCAAAGTTGGGTGACTTGATTGCACCAAATTGAAGATGAGTGATTTGAAAGTAAATTGAAATTAGGTGATTTGATAGCACCAAATTCAAGATAAATGGCCTGGATTCACCTCCACTCAAATTTGGGTTACCCATAGCGCACCAAAAGGTAAATTAACAGAAACTTTTGGGCATCATATTAGGAAATGATACGCACAAATGCATATACACCCGGCCCCATCCCCCTACGGAAAAGGTAATAGAAAACTAGGGAAGACCACATTTTAACAACCACAGCACAGTGATGTCAATTCCAAGAGATCAAAAATGAAAAATGAGAAGCAACCTATCAAATCCTTCGAAGTAAGAACTCAACTTTAAAACGAATAAGAACTCGTGTTCAGATAAAGTCTTACCCCATTGCAGAGATTCTTTTCCAGTGCTCTTCACCTGAAACCACAGTGACAACCCATTGATCGACATCAGAGTATAGCAAAGAAAAATTAGAACAAAATTGCATAAAGCTGGTGCCTTTGTAGCCACTATACTAAGCCATAATCTAGAGTATCAGGAGAATGTACTGGCTTATGAATCGCTTCCACCCCCTACGGGGAAATGCTATGAACATTTGAAGAAAATATTTAATTGATTACATTTGGCTATATCTAACCACTTGAGCTTTTAGATCAAATGGTTCAAACCATTATTAACTCTAGTGCTTATGGAAAAATTATTGCCAGAAATTAGACTTACCAAAGCTTCGACGGACTTTTTGTTAGTTTCTCCTGTAGAGAGAGTTAAGAACCATTCAGAAGAAGATCCAACAAAATTAACAACATTTACCAGATGCCACAAAAACAGTGCGTTGAAATGAAAACTTAATCCCACAAAAGCTAACCAATAATCAAAATAGCTGTAAAACTGGTCCATTGTTACGACTTCTTTAGCTTATGTTTGATGCAATCTTTCTCCTTAACTAGCATTAAAACCATCTTTGCCGGTTATGAATTTAACAGATAATGATAACATGCAAGGAGGAATCAAAGAAGATCTGCACTCCCCCAGAAAACTATAAATTGAACGAATTGATAATAAATCTTTTTAATCCTAAATTTACTAGGAATACCATGGGCAGTGCTCTTCTACTGCATGTTCAATTTGTTTGGATTCAAAACAAAGTATATGTCTTGTTCAGACCTTAACATACCTTTAAGGTCTGGAAACCGATGATGCCTCTTCGTGCTGCTAACTTCTGGCGGAAAACCACCTGTATCTCCACTTGCACCTTGTAATTATACTTAAAACAACTCAAATTTTCACATCAACAATGAATCACAAAAACTCAACAATCCCATATCGAGGAATTCAGTAACAAATATAGTCAAACTAGCAGAGCAATAGCGTATTATATTAAAATTTAATTATTAAACAACTCACTCTCAACAGCTGTGAAATAAGCTTCTCGTGATACAGCTTGAACCGCTCCAATCTGCCATTCAAATTCCAAACAACCTCATTACATTCTACCTAAGTTGCAAAACATTGTCGAATCGCACAAAAAATATAATTATTTCAAACTCTCATACGAACCTGCAATTAAATGAAATTTTAGTTAAATTCCGAAGCAAAGTGAAACTTTAAACCAAAGTTTATGAGAGTTTCGATTTCATTCGTATTCAAAATGAAATTGCTAACATTTCAAACAAATAAATTTATGAATAAGAGTAATACCCCGGCGGCTTTGAGGAAACTTTCGGCTATGCGATTGAGTAAAGGATGGCCGAGATCAAAATAGCAGCCCTTATCAAAGCATGTAAGCTCATCGAGCAGCGATCGATTCTCCAAGCTATTTCCGCCCATTTTGACACCTTAAATCAAATCAAAGCAAAATCTCAGCACCTCGAACAAATTAAAATTTAGATCACACTGAAACTGAATACAAGGAGGGAGGAGTAACTAACGGCAAGTTAGTGAGAGCGAGACACGTGTGGCATAATGTACACGTGTCTGTTATGTAGAAACGAGAAGGAAAATTTTGTGGCGACTTTTTGGAATCTAAGGTGAAGACGCAGCATTACACAAGCTGCTCAATATTTAACGAACAAATAAAATTTTAAAATAATAAATTACTTTTTCATGACATTAATATTACTTCATTTTTCGAGTTAATTTAATCAATGATTACTAAATTTTAAATTTCACTAGAAGTTATTATTTGCTTATCAAAATTCAAAAAATTACTATTTACTTACCGAACTTAATCATGGCTGTGTTTGGTAGTCATTAAAATGGTCAAAAGAATTGTAATTCCTACCGTTGCACATCACTTCAGCCGTAACAATTGACCAGTCATTAGTGGTGCGGACCCCACTAACGATCAAGAAAGGAATTAAAATTTGGCCGAAAGCAAAACCAGACAGGCCCTATAATATGTTACTAACCGCTCACCAAAATTTAAAAGATTGTTTGTTGCTCACACAAATTTGAATAAAGCTACTCATTAATCAATCGTATCATCTTTATCGGCCTTATCTATAACAAAGTTTAATGAGCAACGAGTAAAATTTTAAATTTCGGTGAGCGAGTAGTCATCGTAACAAAATTCAGTGGCCATAGATTAAATTAACTTTTATTGTCCTAGTTCTATTATCTTGAATCTCCTTTAATGGGAACAATAAAAGCTCGACTATAGGAATGGAAACGGGATGCCGAGAATTTTCGAGAGTAAGTCGGGAGCAAAACAAAGAATAAAATATACGCCTATTTAATTTTTTATTTATTTATTTTTAATATAACTTAAATTTACTAAAAGTCCTGATTTTTATCTAAACGAAATAGGTACAAACCTGGCTTATTCTTACTGATTGATTGGTACAGGTAGACCAGTAACAAAAAAGAATGGAATAATTCATCCACTTGCCACGTCAGCCTCTGGGGACGGGGTTTATCCGCGGCTCTTCGACATCTTCTCCAATCTATTGAACTGTTATCTATACATACACACACATACAGAGACAGAAATCATTTGCTCAGATCTCTTTCTACAGTACACACACTTGCATACTCTCTCTGTCTATATATACATATTTCAAATGCAGGCCTCGGTTTCTTCTCTCTCTATATCGCTCCCAAACTCCACTTTCAGATCGAATATCCGTTTCTGCGGCCTCCGGCAAGAGGCTCTTGGTTTTCAATCAGTCTCGGAGCTAAATAAATCTCAGAGAATCAGAATTGTTCGGAGAAAGTCGCGTTTACAAAAGCGCTTAGTTTCAGTTTCAGTTTCAGCTTCGGATTCGGACAATGGCAGCCATACGAAATCGTTCGACTATGATCTCGTGATTATAGGTGCTGGCGTTGGGGGTCACGGTGCTGCATTGCATGCTGTTGAGAAAGTATGGCTTCTGTGAATTATGTGAAAAATTAGTTGAATTATGTGAGAAATTATGATTTTGTTAGTTTTAGCTTAAATTTAGTTGAATCACGTGAAAGATGTCATTTTGAGGCTTCGAGCGAAAAAAAATTAAGTTTACACTTGTTGGATTTGTGCGAAATTTTTATTTTTTGGGGCTTTGAGCATGACTCATCGTTGGACTGTGATCAATTGACTGATTGATCAAGTGGGCACGATTTTTAACCAAAATTTCGGCATTTCCTTGGCTTCGGTTCTGTCAAAGCGTCTGAATTAGGTGAAAGTTATACCTTAATCTTAAGCTTCATATAAGAAGAAATAAAGATCAATTTTTTGTGTTTTTCTATTTTTTAGTTCTGAGGCTGCAAGCTTGAGTTTAGTTACAAAAATTTAATTATGCATTTTTCTCTGAGAGAAAATGTCCAAGATTTCAATTGACTTTTGAGTATTCTCATGACTTTAATTCTGTCAAGGCACTGTTGGCTGTTGATACAGATTACAATTATTATATATATCCATCTTCTGTATGCTCTGGAATGAGTATATTAACTGCATATTTTACAACAAATTTTAATCTTAAGATTAATTTTTTTAGCCACTTCAGTCATTGGATGCTGAAACTGATGCTTTTTTAAAATATTGTCGCGTCTAGCTCAGGTGAAAATACTCCTTGCATGTAAACAATGATGAGCTGTTAATTTGATATTTGCTACTATCAGTTTATAAAATATGTTGGATGATTACAGTCTATAGATATTCGGACTTCAGCTTTTTTCATTTTCAACAATGGCACGATGCACCCTCTTTAGCCTGAACCTGCTACACGGGCATTATATCAGTTGGTGTGATTTCTCTTGCTAAGTGTATATGCATATTTCCCGCTCCTATCGTCATATGTTCGGAAGTTGAATCATATACTTGCAGGGTCTTAAAACAGCTATTGTTGAGGGAGATGTAGTGGGTGGAACATGTGTGAACAGAGGATGTGTTCCTTCTAAAGCTTTACTTGCAGTAAGCGGTAGGATGCGTGAACTTCAAGATGAGCATCACATGAAGGCTTTGGGCCTGCAGGTGAATAAAGCGATATACTTAATCCAAAATCTGGAACTTTTATTTATTTCATTTTCTGGTCATATCTGGAGCTTAAACTCACATTCTATTACGCATATTAGGATTTTGTTGCAGCCAGAAATATCTCGACTACATTCTACTCCGTTAGATGTTAAAAAGACACTTATTGTCAATAATAGACAACTTTGGGTTGCCCAACATACATGTATTCTAACAAGATTTGCAAAAAAAATCGAAAGATCTTCTATATTACTAAATTGCCCTCGTACTTTCATTTTCCGGTCATATCTGGAGCTTAAACTCACATTCTATTACACATCTTAGGATTTTGTTGCAGCCAGAAATATCTCGCCTACATTCTACACTGTTATAATGTAGATGTTAAAAAGATACTTATTGTCAATAATAGACAACTTTTGGGTTGCCCCAACATACTTGTATTCTAACAACATTTGTTGGCAAAAAATTTCGAAATATCTTCTATATTACTAAATTGCCTTGGTACTCCTGCTTAAAATTACAAACAAATGAAAATTATTGTTGATGTTGCATAGCAGAAACTTTATTTTATTTATTGTGTGGGTTAACTAATGCATTTGCTTTATTTTGCTAGTTGCAAATAACGATATAGTCTGCTCTTGTTAACAGTTACCTCTAACATTTTATTGCATTATATTTTATTTGTTGTCAAATTTTATCAAACTTGACATTATGTTTCTTACAATAATGATAGGTTGCAGCTGCTGGGTACGACAGGCAGGCAGTTGCTGACCATGCTAATAATCTTGCTTCAAAAATTCGTAATAATTTGACTAATTCAATGAAGGCCCTTGGTGTAGACATTTTGACAGGATTTGGCACAATACTGGTAAGTCCTGGATGTTTTCATGTGGGATAAGTCAAAACCAGAAACTAAAAGTTCTTATCCAGTCAATTATTAAACCAAATCTCTTAATAATACTAACAAGATATTATGTTAAGATTCTACAATGTTTATCATGTTTATATACACCCTCAGGGTAACTGTCTAAATCGCTCATATCAATTTCAGGGTCCTCAAAAGGTCAAGTACGGAAAAGTTGGCTTTTCTGACAACGTGATTACTGCAAAAGATATAATTGTAGCTACTGGATCTGTTCCTTTTGTCCCCAAAGGAATTGAGGTTGATGGTGAGTAATCTTTGCTTTTCTCTGTCTTTTCTAGCAGTTAACTTTGTTTATAAAACTCTATAACACAAAACTGGCAATTTATTTGATGCTGAAGACAGGTTGATTTCATGGGATCTTTGTCAAAATATGCAGGCCTTTTCATTTGATACCTTTTCAATCAAAACTTGCGGCATGCTCATAATCTGTGATATTCTACAGTACCATACTGTTCAGACCCTTCATTGGAAACATGGTAAAAAATGAGAGGGAAATAACTTGGTATTCAATACTCAGTAAAAATTGAGGCCAAAAATGCGAAATTGGGTAATATTTATATGATCTCCTATATTTGCGAGAATTATTTGAATTAAATGTATTCACGTCACAGTTTAATTTAAATCTAGATAATCAATGAATCCTAGTCTTAAATTTTTGAAAGGCTTTACATTTATAGATAAACATGATATCTTTTTAATTACCATCAACTATTGGACCAAATTTAGTTCTTTCTATCTCAATAAAAAATGCTAATATTAACGAAAGCTGACAATTAACTTTTGTTTTCAGATTATGTACGTTAAAATTGTCAAATTATTGATTGCCTAGTCCAATATGTGACCTTCACATCTCAGCTCATAAGAAATAGCATTATCATTAAGTTAGGAAAATATGTTGAAAACGGGAGTTTTGTAATCATTCTTGCATCTATATATTGTACATGTATAATATGAGTATTTAACAACCGCAACAGGAATTATATGCATGCAAGTGAGACAGCTTCATGTTCATCAATAATGTTTGATGGCACCAAACTGTTAGAAGCCTAGATTGCTTTGCTCAATCTTGCAGCTCTAATCACCTGAAAATGAAATATATACGAGATACAGGCAGAAGAAGTTGGTGAGGCTCGAAAACTTGCATGAGCTTTTCCTTTTTCGTCCACAAGAAGACTGTACTGGAGCATTTTCCTTGTATGACTTAAGTTTTGGTGATCAAAGAGGAATGGTACACGGAAGCTTGTAATCCATGCAGCTAAAATTCTGCGAGTGCCATAATTTTGCATGTTTAGTCACATTCCACTCGAAAAGATAGGAAGAAAGAGTGAAATAAAAAATGGTATAAAGGAATAAAAAAGACATGTACCGTACAATTTGCTGCTTCCTAAAATGAATTTATTGGTTGACATTATTAGTAGCAATGAGAATGTGGTATTTGCGCTTGATAATATGGTTGAGAAGCATATGGGAGATTGGAACTTGGGAAAACTGTTATAAGCTGCAAGAAAGAAAGTGAGGAAAGTTTGGATTTAGCTTTTAACAAGATTTATACGTTAATAGCCTAACTACTTCTCAAGGAATCACCTCAACAATTAAATCTTGCAGCTTTTTATTAATTTTGCTAGATATATAACCTATTTTTGCTATATTTGTTTCTTTAATAGAGAAAACTAGCATTTCTAAACTCTGGGTATCTTTGCAGGGAAGACTGTAATTACAAGTGATCATGCTCTCAAATTGGAAGTTGTTCCTGATTGGGTTGCCATAGTTGGAAGTGGTTATATTGGGCTTGAATTCAGTGATGTATATACAGCACTTGGTAGTGAGGTAATGCTTACAATTTTCTTCCTTTGCCCTACCAAAGTCTTCTTTTCTTATTTATTTTTTTGGATTGTTACTATTTGAAATGTAGCTTTTGCTTTGAACTAATCAATTTCGGTGAATGGTTTCATTCCGGATAAAATGAAATATCAAGTGCTATAGATCCTATCATTTCCTTTTCCTGTTGCGCTTTTACCTTGATTTACTTGCCATTTCAAATTTTCCAGCCGATTTCTCCTGTATTATTTGTATATGATGTCGCCAGCTGCTGTTACTGGCTCTTAGATTTGAGACTTCAACGAATGCTAATAAAATTCATTGCTTATTCATTTGGCCAAAGCATACGATACCACAAGGAAAAATGCTTTGAATGAATGTTCTTTAAATTAATATTCTTGCCTTTTAAATTTTGATTGTTTCATTTCTGAACTTTCCGATTATTCTGGTCATGATGTCCTCAAATTCCCTTATACTTGTAAAATTGGTTAAATTAGAAATCCTTGTTTATTTTGTGTAACTTGCTGGATAATATTGTTTCGACAAAGCATTTTCCAAATACCCTACTTTGTGCCTTGACACTATAACCAGCATTGCAATTAAATTCTCTCCCCATCTGTTCATCTTTCTTGCCTTTTTGTCCCTCAATTTTATTTCACAGAATTGACTTCTGTCGGAACTCAAGTAAATTAATTATTGGTTTTTTGTAGGTTACATTTATTGAAGCTCTAGATCAGCTAATGCCTGGATTCGATCCTGAGATTGGAAAGTTAGCTCAGAGAGTGCTGATAAACCCACGAAAGATTGACTACCACACAGGAGTATTTGCAACAAAGGTATTGCTTAATTGTGCAAGTATATACCTTCAAAATATTCCACTCACTCTGATACTTTCGGTAGATAACTCCTGCAAAGGATGGGAAACCAGTGATTATTGAGCTTACTGATGCCAAGACAAAAGAACCTAAAGATACCTTGGAGGTAATAGTTCTCTTCTTCCCCAGCCCCCCCTCCCGACATACACACACCAGACCACTCAAAAGGATAACGGAGAATATGAACTTTGAACAAGCTAAGGTCCATGATGAACAGAATTAGACCTATCATATTATATTGAATCTGAAGGATCCCAAGCTATAAATGTTAAAGTTCTTCAGATGTCCACTGCCCAAAAACACAAACGAAAATGCAAGTATTAGATCAGCAACCATGATTTAAGGAACTGGACTAATCACATTATAACATCCAAAACTCAACTAGCAGTGCCAATTTCCATAAATGTTAATTTCTGCAAGTGACATTTTTATATCAACTGAAGGACATTCCACGTAGCAGTTTGTCACCAGCAGTCTCCCAACCAAAGTTTGTCTTGGTAGTATTGAATGTAGCTTGAACAATTTGCTTTCCTATTATATACACACGTTAATTATAAGATACTGGTATGCACTAGACATCAACTGTTATGAAATTGTTGCTGGTCCAATTTATCTTTTAGTTGTGCATGGATGGAGCAAAACCATGCAGTCTTGACAGTGTCCTGTTTGCGGACTCAACCAAACTAGTGTCTTATCCAAACATACCATTTTAAGATTCAAAAATGAAAAATTTTCATCATACTTAACTCTTACTATTTGTTATCTTTGATGTTGGAATTGGGTTTCTTAAGTTGAAGAAAGGGCTAGACAAAGATCTATTGCAAACACAAAGACCATTTTTTCAAAATTATTTTCTGTGCTGAGGGACATAAGAGCAAAAAAATAATAATAATAAATAAAAATAAAAATAAAAATAAAAATTAATCGACTTCAAGTTGTCAAATTTTGATTTTCTCCAAATTATAACTTCAATAATACGAGCTTATCATCCCTTGGCAAGTAATTTCTTCATTTCCTCTTCCTTTTGTTTTGTGGTATATACTAAAATTTTATACTAATACTTTTGCTCTAGGTAGATGTAGCATTAATTGCAACTGGAAGGGTTCCATTTACAAAAGGTCTTGGACTGGAGAATGTACGCCCTCTGCATACAAGTAAATATAAGTCTGAACACTGAAGGAACTAATATATGAATCTCAGAGTGGTGTTTATTTATTTTCAGATCAATGTGGAAACTCAACGTGGTTTTGTTCCAGTTGATGAGCGCATGAGAGTAATTGATGCAAACGGCAATCTGGTTTGTAACCTCCAGCCCAATTTGTTTATGGTTGCTCAAAATGTTCTTGACCTAATATTTCGATTATTAGGTTCCACACTTATATTGCATTGGAGATGCAAATGGTAAAATGATGCTTGCCCATGCAGCAAGTGCTCAAGGAATATCTGGTAGGTGGTTTTACCTAATAATTTTAGCATGTAGACTCATTATTTTTAATTCACCTGTCATATATCTCACAAGGATTTTGTTTAACACAGTTGTTGAACAAGTTACTGGAAGGGATCACGTGCTCAACCATTTGAGCATCCCAGCAGCTTGTTTCACTCACCCAGAAATCAGTATGGTTGGGTTGACAGAGGTAAATTCTAAATCTTTTTATGTAATACTGTAAACAAGACATATTTGGGAGTTCCTCTCCTTCGATGGGTCACAATGGCGAAAATAATGTCTTTACCAGCAACTATTAACCATGTGCATCATTTCAGCAGGACTTCCTACATGGTCTTCAACTATAAACATTGCTTTTCTAGTTAGCTGTCACTGCATGTAAATAAATCGTTTTCTTAAACAAAGCCCACTATATTTATGTCTCGTAGACAAGAAAGGGGCTTTTTCGTTTTGATGGGTCATTATATTGTGCTTTCTCCAATGTGACACCAGGTTTTGGCAAGTAGTATGCAAGGGATTGAATTCCTTTTCCTTTTTTTTTTCCCCCCTTATCTTTTTCATTTTTCTTGCTTTAACTCAGTCATGGATATTAAACCAGAAGTCCTGTGTATGAATTATATTGATGCTATTATGATGTTTATCTTTCAGCCGCAAGCAAAGGAGAAAGCTGAAAAGGAAGGATTTGAGATGAGTATCGCCAAAACGAGTTTTAAAGCCAATACAAAAGCCCTAGCAGAAAATGAAGGGGAAGGACTTGCTAAGGTTATATTTTCTTTCTCCTCTTTTATATCATTGCATCACCATAGGCTACCATTTGTTTTCATATGATATAATTTCTGGATATCATGTTATGTTCTTACCAAGGTAACACGAAAATCTTGCTGTTTCACGTTCATTGGTTGTCACAAGGTTATTGAAGGTATATTCTTCTGTACTTCTATTATTTCCTGTAGTTAATATACAGACCTGACAACGGAGAAATCCTCGGAGTACACATTTTTGGAATGCATGCGGCAGACCTGATTCATGAAGCATCTAATGCCATAGCGTTAGGGACGCGAGTTCAGGTACCCGAACATAAGTTCCAGTTATCTGCTTTCTGGTTTGCCTCTGCAGTGCCGGACTGGAAATATTTATCATTTGGCAAGCTAAACATGTACTTCTGCCTCGCAGGACATCAAATTTGCTGTCCATGCGCATCCAACTTTGTCTGAAGTTCTCGACGAGCTTTTTAAATCGGCTAAAGTAAGTTTCTGGCATATAGTTCCGACTGAGAAATTAACCCCGTCCTCTTGCAAATGGTTAGATATTCACTTTTTGGACTTTTTTTGGGAGCAGGTAAATGCTAATGTTACCAAACCAGTTAGCGAACCGGTTGCGGTGTAAGATTTTGAAGAAATTTGGGTCTAGGAAGAGATTTAGGATTGCAGAACCTTGGGTGAGAAAAGCTCCATCCCCCAATTCCCAGCCTTCACCAAATGAGGAAAAAGACTATTAAGTGAACTATCTGCTCTAACAAAAGTATAGCTAGATTGGCATTCTTGGAGACCTTTCTTCAAGTTCCAGCAAAGAGATTTCGATTGCTGTTCATTTGGGTAATTGCTTGTGTCGGTAAGTTGGCGTCAAGTAATTTAGTCCGGAAAACATATAGTGCATCAATCTTATTAGTTTTCACATTCACTTCAGGAATTTGGGTCTAGAGCCAATTATATCGAGTTGCAAGTTTAAAAACATTAGCAGTTCAATCTGCCTACTCCATTCTCTCCTGCCTGAGATTTTCAGTCAATTTTCCATATTCTCGATAGCATGAAAAACAATGTCATCCCTACGCACGAATTAGAAAAATAAAAACGGAGAACTACCAAAAGGGAAATTGAGAGACTTGAGCCGTGACAGAGAGTAACGTGAAATGATATAATCATTAGAAAGAAAACAAACTAAGCAAATAATTATTTCTCCTCGGTGACTGATAGCCATTTAAAGTTGTAAGCGTCCAACAATCGGTTTCAACATTATGCAAACTGATTTTCAACATCGTTTGGCTAGCTAGACAATTAAATCACGCCTGTAAATGAGTGGCCAGAAGTTTAACATGTAAGCAACAAACAGTTCACTTACATTGAACCTCAATCAACATCTATACTTAGTAACGATTCTTCCATGACTGAAACCCAGGCCTGTTCATTGACCCACCTGTTCGAGCACGTGTAAGTTGTAACTACAGAAGTCACTAGTAACCACTAACCAGTAGCATTCTTAAGAAGCTCAATCAAATCGACAAATATCAAAGAACAAGACTTTGTTAACAGGAGCATACCCACGTGCACATGTATAACATCTGTAGAAGTCGTGGTAACTAGGCAACATTATTTAGAAACTTAAATTAATTCAACAAACTTTGAAAATAAGACTTCATTCTTTGAAAACTTAAAATGGGAGCACATCAGTGCATGCACATGAACTTGAAGAATAAATTCCACTAAACACAAATGGAGGAAGCAACGCCCAACTGGTTTAGGATCAGTTTGGGTTTGGCAGAACTTGTGAAAAACCAAAAGCTACTACTAATTCTAAGAAGTTACTTTAACACATTCGAAAAAATTCCTGAAAGTGCTTTGTCTGACCAAGAAGAATTTTCGGAAGAAGCTGTCCTAAAGTAGCTTTCATCTCTTCCAAGTCTACAAGAAGTATAAGCAAATGCAGAAGCACGGCCAAACAGGCCTTAATATCATAACCAATGTACAATTTACCACAAGCATCCATGGCTCAATGGATTTCAAATTATAATCCCAAAAGAAATTAACATAACAAGAAATTATGCGTTTTAGACAATAGCAATAAATATTGATAACAATTCACATATCAGGGTTCAATAATAAAGTGAAAATATCAGCTCAAAAAAGCTACTGCCAACATAATTAGGAAAACCTAATCACAACAAAATAATAAAAAAAGCCCAAAATCCAAATATCCCATTTGCCCACTATCAGAAAATGGGTAATGGGCACATTTGTAATTTTAAGTCTATTCTTCCCCAGCAGATTCTTCGGTCTTCTTGTTGTGCTTCCTAGCATACCTCTGGTTCCTCAAAAACTTGGGATCCATCTGTACAGCATTTCACACAAAAAATAAGGAAAAAAGATCAAAACTTTTCAAATCCACGAACATATACAAGAAATCATGTGAATGAATTTCAACGAACCCCTTTCGTGGAGGTGTGGCGTTGACGCTTGGGTTTCTTGATGCCGTTTCTGTGGGCCTTGTGGGACTGGTTATGGGCAGTGTGGTTCTTCGATTTTGCCATTTCTTCTCTGTATCGGAAAAGAATAAAGATTAATTCAAAATGCTTGACTTTTATATATACAACATATATACGTAAATATAAAGAAATTGCGGCCGAAAACCTGGTAGTTAGGCTGCGAGAGGTTGCGACACGGCAGAAGAGTATAATGATTAGGGTTTTGGTTCCTTTTAAGAAGAAGGGATTTGTGAGGATTGGGCTTCAGTTGTGCAGAGTAAATGTGCTTTGCATGGATTGTTGTCGACTTCCTATGGGCTCGTTGGAGCCCAATAACTTTGATGAGTTGCTTGCTATATTTCTAGATGTTTTGACAGAAAGGATGACACTAAAAAGCTTGGAAAAATGAAAAATGCTTATGGTATATATCACCATTTACATATTGATATGGTATCAAAAACAAAGTGGAGGATTCATTTCTCTTATTCAGTTGATGAGATTTTGATTCAACCAAATCTCGCCACATAATCTGTTAATAAAAAAATATGTAAGTTGTGATATATATGTAATACAAGCACAAAAAAATATCCCTCCGTAATGTTTTCAAAAACTCCCCATTTTTATTAAAAATAATACTATATATTTACCTCATTTTTATAATTTTTTAAAATATCTCCTTATCATTTAAAATTAATATTTTTACTTTTCATTTATAAATTAACATTTTTTACGAATTACTGATTATGGTAACATGTGTTACCATATTTCTTGAAGAGTTATCATTAGAATATTTTAGCCCCCTATTGGGGATTAAAATTAAATTTTTAATAGATTTTGATTAAAAAAATTTGAAATGTGTGGTTAAAAAATTGTATGTCTCATAAAAATATGTGGTTAATATTGATTATTTGATTTTGATATATATTAAAATCTAATTTAATCAATATCAAACTGGGGCTTAATTTTTATTTTATTTTATTTTTATTTATTTTTGGTTAAAAACAATATTTTTGGACAACATATATGTTATTTTATATTTGGTAATTGGCACAAAATCCTAGGACCTTTTTCTATATTGTGGAATGCTCTCTATCTTTTTAGATTGACGAAAAACCTCCATACGTGACATTTTACATACGAAAGACCCTCCATCATCTAGGTCTATTACTAGAGTTGTCACGATCAAGACCTCCACCACTGTCGCCATCACGGTTAAGATAAACAATATCACCGTCTTTTAAATGTCACCATCAATATTAATGTAACACGTGTTACTTAGAAGGTAACTCGTGTTACCGACCCAAACATACTAATCTCTCTTGGGTTAATGCAGAAAGAGGTAAAACTTTTGTTTTTAGGCCTCGATAATCCTGGCAAAACCACTTTGATTTATGGGAAATTACAAAAAATCAGGGGTTTAAAGATTGGAATTCAAAAATCAGGGACCAAATTTCTTTATTCAAAAAGCAGGTAATATATTAAAACATAACCCTAATTTATCACTATTTACCCTCTCACTCTCTCCCTTATCTCTCCCACCTCATTTCTCTTCCCCTTCTCCCTCTCTCTGTCGGCTGTCCCTTCTCCCTCCCGCTGTCGGATGCCTCTTCCCCTTCTCCCTCTACGCCCTTCCCCTTTCTCCTCTTCGTCGTGACGCTGCCACCGGCAGCGTCGCGAAGCTGCTTTTGAATGGTGGCAGTGTCGCTGCTGTTCGCAGCAGGCCACCGTGCTGCTGCAAACGGTAGCGACGCTGCCGCCATTCAAAGCAGCGTCGCGCGACACTGCTTTGAAGGGAGCAGCGTCGCGCGATGCTACCTTGAACGGAGCAGCGACGCTGCCGCGCACGGTGTGTTGGTTTTGCAATTATGGTGATGGTGGAGGTGTGCGATGTGGTGTGCGATGGTTCGATGTAGTGGTGGTTGGGTTTGGTGGTGTTGTATGTAGTGGTTGGGTGTGGTGCTATGTGCGGTGGTTGGGTTGGGTCGATGGTGATGTGTAGTAGTGGTGTGTGGTGCAGTGGTT
>CAIGRH010062258.1:0-12776 GCA_903798295.1 Fraxinus nigra
GAGTATCAAAATCCTGAATTAGAAAACAATCAGAGTGAAAATATTGAGGGAGATGAAGTCATAGAGGAATATCAAGAAGAGCAAAATCCTTTGTTTAATTACCAGTTAGCTAGAGGCAAAGTTAGGAGAACATATAGGGTGCCTCAAAGGTTAAGAGTCTGATTTTGAACTTGCTTACGCTAGTTGTGAAGAATTAATTGATAGGGAACCAAACACATATGAAGAAACCTTGATGAGTGAACAATCTGAAGATTGGGTGAAAGCGATAAAAGAAGAGATAAACTCCCTCGATAAAAATCAAACATGGGAGTTAGTCCCCAGACCAAAAGGCAAGTCTTTTGTTGGGCGTAAATGGATTTTTAGAATTAAGGAGAGAATCACCAAAGGAGGGGCTTTAATGTTCAAGGATATGCTTGTGGCTAAAGGTTACACACAAAAGGAAGGGCTAAATTATAATGAAATCTTTTCTCCAGTTGTTAAGTATACCAGTAGGACTATGCTTGCATTAGTTGCTCATTTTAATTGGGAACTTGAACAATTTGTTGTTAAAACTGCTTTTTTGCATGGTGAACTTGATGAAAAGATTTTTATAGATCAATCTAAGAATTTTGAAAATAAACTAAAACCTGATTGTGTGTGTTTTCTTAAACACTCTTTGTATGACTTAAAACAATCTCCTAGACAATGGTACAAACGTTTTGATTCCTTTTTTCAAACAATTGGTTTTAAAAGGAGTGAATTTGATCATTGCTTATACTATCAAGGTGATGCAAATAATAATAATTGTGTGTTTTGTTGCTATATGTGGATGATATGCTTTTGATTTGCCTCAACTTGAAATTGTTAAAACAATATAAAAACTAGTTTGAATAATGAATTTGATATGAAAGACCTAGGTAATTCTAAAAGAATCTTAGGCATAGAAATTCAAAAATTGGCATGAATGAATGTAAACATGTTACATTGCCTTTAGCTAATCATTTTGTATTATCTAAAGAAAAATCACTTGCTAATGAAGAGGAAGATGAATATATGAAAAAAAATCCATATTCAAATGCCATTAGTTCTGTTATGTATCTAATGATGTGTACTAGACCTGACATTGCCTATGTTGTCAGTACACTTAGCAGGTATATGACCAACCCTGATCCCAAATACTGGGAAGCTTTAAAATGATTGTTTAGATATTTGAAAGGAACATGTAATGTTGGCTTAATATATAAGTTTAGTACTGAAGGAGTAAAATTGAAAGATTTTACTGATTCTAATTATGTTGGCGATAGAGATAATAGGAAATCTACGTCTTCCTATGTGTTTACTTTGTGTAATTCATGTGTTAGCTGGAAATCACAACTTCAAATTGATGTTGCATTATCTACTACTGAATCTGAATATATTATTGCTACTGAAGTCTTTAAAGAATCTTTGTGGTTTAAATGTGTATTAAATGAACTTGGTGCTTTTGATAACAATGTGGCAATATATTCTAATAGTCAATCTGCTATTCACCTATGCAAAAATCTTGTCTTTCATGAACGTACTAAATATATAGATGTTAGACTGCATTTCATTAGAGATATGGTTTCTCAAAAACTGGTAAAACTTGAGAAAGTCCTTTCAGAATATACTTATGCAGATATGGGAACTAAGGTGCCCCATTAGTAAAGTTTAGAAGCTGCCTTGATCTTGTAAACATCGGTACACACTTGTAAGTCTCTTTACTTAAGCTATTTGTTATCTTATTTGACTTGCAGCTTGATTTGGCATCAATGTGAAGGTTGTTGGGTATTTTAGCGATACCCAAATAACCCATAGACAATGATGAAAAATCGTGATCCGTTTATCTCCATAGGCTATAAGCTTAGAATGGAAGAATATTAGAATACACACCACAAACGATATAGTCCAAACCTTATTGGGTATTTAGAGGAAATCAGTCCATTGAGTTGTGCTTAATACCCAATTATTAGAGAATGTGCTTTAGAAGAAGCAACAAACCGGTTCCCTGCTTTGTGCTAAAACCCGTCCTTGCTTTGGGCAATTTCTCAAACTTAGCTTCCGCCCTTCGTGCTTTGATGTGCCCTTGTGGTTCTCTAAATTAGTGTTGCCTTTGTGGCGTTGGATTAAGATTTTCCGAGCCTAAGGAAAGGGGGATTCATTGTTCTTATTATTCTTCAAATTTAGTTTCTTAATTTGATTTCCTTTATTTGTTAATTCCATAAACTTATTTGTTTGATTTGTTCACCTGTGGATGGAATTAGAATTACAACCTTACCATTACAAACCCTTTTGAAGAGTGAGTTCTATCCAAAGTAGTTACAATTGGTACGAGGACAAGCGTCTCTACGTGGAACAACCTGCTTCGCTTAAAAGACTGGTACATTATCTCCCAGCTAAGGAAAATGGATAATCATCGATCTCTCTTTTGAAGAAGGCTAAAAAGGGATGATCTTAATATATTTTATATAAATGTCTTCGACATTATAAGAACTTTGAACACCCTCATTTTCCTGGCTGATTTTAGGGTGGATTCTACCTCTAATAGTTAGTTCAAACATTTACACATTTCTTGGAACCTTCCAAAAAAATTTCCTCTTATAGATGGAGATCTAACTTGAGCGCCTTCTCACGACTGTCACATTAATGGCATGTATATTTCAAACAGTCAAATTGATAGTGGAGGAAAATATGAGAATCTTGCCAACTTATCTAGTTGATATTGCCTAGTTTGTTTCAACGACATATTCCATCTGCTTTTATCAAAATTTATTAAAAATTTAATTTTTTTATCTAAACCAAACAAGGACTCAAATATGAGAAGATTACTTGACTGAGTTTTAAAATAAGTTTATGATATATTCAATCAAATGACAGCAATATGGAAGTAGTATTCGACACCTATCCAATTAAAATTTGGAGTGTCTAAAGGGTTGAGTCGAACCGTTCAGCTTAGCCTCTAAGTCGATTTATCACACGAGCAGTTGCTTTACAGACAAAAGCGTCCCTTGGTGTCAATTTTCTTATTACCGAAATTATTTTTTGCTGCTCACTATTACAAGCTCGCTCACGGTGTCAATTTTCTTATTACTGAAATTGCTGACCTCAAAAAATGGCTCCGACGTGGCCAACAGAAAAAGTCTTCATGCCATCTCTTCCCTACACACTTAACAAGGCGTCAGTCACTCGTGGCCTTTCCCAGAGGGGTTGGGAGCGGCCGCGAGTACTCCGACGGTCAAGTCAGTTTTGTTTTAATCGAAAAATAGTTCACCAGCGGTGGAACACTCGTCGGAAAACTGGTTGATAGAAACGAGTAATGGTGAAAGTGCTAATGCATGAGGGAGAGAAATGTTACTCAAGTTTTCTATATTTGTTCGAGAGAATGGAACCCCTTCCTTAGGCATAAATAGGGTGTATTTATACCAAGGATGGGAAGAGGAGGGCCGCTAGATGAGGAGACACATGTTATTTGATCCCTATGGCTCGTCCTATCCTAGGTGTCAATCTATCTTTTCATAGGTTGGCTAGCATTGTATGTCTCTGACTGATTTGACCGTTTGTGTCCTGCCACACACCCCATCAATCGGTGATTTGACTTTGGGAAGATCTTTGTATAAGAGATCTTCGTTGGGACGAAGCGAGGCAAGAGTGGAGTCGTAGAAGCGGAGTATGGGCCTTTGCATCCGCTGTGCATTACAGATGCGTTCGGTTCTTTTGTTAGTATCTGTTTAGTTCGTCCCTAGTGAAATCGCTTTAGCTTATGCAGCCAGCTCGTCCCATTAGCAAGCTGCCACGTGGCGCGTGCGGGCCACTCTTGCTGACACGCGGTTGGTGAGGTGGTGGGCCTAACTTAGGCCCGTAACAGAAATTATTTTCGCTCACTATTACGAGCTAAATCACACAAAACGTTAAGATCATGATCCAACTCGTGTAAACAAACAATCGATTCGCACTACAAATTCGCAGCTCATCTTACTAGTGGGATAGACACACCCCAAAGCTGAATCAATTCGTTGCCTCTGCATATCCCCATATTCTGATTTACGTGCATAATTGGTCAACTGTCCATATTCTTCCCTCTTCCCACATGCATAGGAATGACAAATCTCCATATTCTTATTTATGTATACACACCACTATTTAGTAAATTGTCCACATTCTTCCTCTTCTTTCTACATAACATAATAGTAACTTTCATTATCCCTGTATTACCAATTGAGTGAAAATACACATTCTGAAAATTCTGACAATTTTTTACCAAACTTCTCTGTTATGGAGATAATATACAACATGACAATTGCTTATTATCTGAGGCTACCTGACCACCGGGCCACCAAAATTCCTTTCCAGTCTTCCTAGCATCCATATGCAACTCAGAAGTAGCAATTAATGGTACCAAACTGCCATAATCTGAAGCTGGGCCACGATATAGAAACCAAAACAGAAAATCCCAAAAAGATCCTACACAAGCCCAAGAAAACAAATAACAACAAAAATCAAAAGAAAAGCCTACATATCCTAGCATCAATAATGTTTCAATTCATTGGGAACTTAAAAGACCACAATACATTAGAGAGAAGACAACAACGCGGTGGGGTTCTTTCTGATTTTGCAGAAATTTCATTGAGATATACAAGAACAGTCAGAGAAGAAAATAGTAACAAGACATTAAACCAAGCTCATTAACAGAAGCCCCAGAGAATAAAATATGACTACTAAAATAACTGTAATGACCATCAAACAATGCATGCCTTCACTTCGATGAACAAATAGGGATGGAAAGATCCACACGATTTGCTTTATTTATCTCTCTCGTCTACCAATAGGCCGGTAATGCTTGGACTCGCAGCATCAGCAACTTGTAGATCAGATAAAGAGAAAGATCGCAATGGACTAAACTTCTCATCAGGAGATGATGATAAAGATTCACAATTTGTGGGTCTTCTTGCATGTGGTGGCAGAGGAGGAAGGCAGCGACTAGGTGATGATGAATACGAGCTAGAAGTGCTGCTGTTATTAGTCATACACGCTGCAAGGTGCAATGTGCTTCTAGAGTTGGCAGATCTTTTCGATATGCCACCACTGTTGCTTCTTAAAATGTTACTAAAATTCTTGTCCAAGAAGTACTTGTGTGCAAGCAAGTTCTTGCGTCTACGAGTGTAAGCATCTTCTGGTTTAACCATGTCTTTTGCCGAGGATAATGATGTTGCATCAGATAGACTGGTAAAACTTTTGGATTTACCACAGTAGAATTTCGATATACTTTTCCTGAAACAAGTGAACACTGAAGCCATCAGGAAATTGTAACATGCAAAAATGAAGAAAGTATAACCTCCACTCCTGTTTTAAAAGTTCAAGAAACATTGCATCAGAAGAATGTTTGACAGATCCAGGAATTTAAAACCCAAAAAGCAGTTTATCAAGACTGGGTAACCCAACAAACCTAAAATAACATAATAAGCAGAAAGGTACAGAAAAAAAAAAAAAGAAAACACCAAACAATCTGTTGACAGAAACTATTTAAAGAGCTTAAATCGTCTGATTTCTCATGGTTATGGAAAAAATATGAAAAATGGTTACAATTATGATAATAAGCCACTACACCACTACAAAGAAATATCCATGAGCACAGTGCCATATATTGAACCAGACCAAGAAACAAAGCACTACAAGCTTGCCTTCACTTCTTAACAAGCCAATCTTGACCCAATACAGGTACAGCTTCAATTGTTTTTTTATTCCATGCTTATCTACTATCCTTATCAAGCTGAATTTATCAACTTACAAACTGTAAAAGATTTCCAAATTTGCATGTCTGACTGTCAAACTCATTTTAAATACATATCTACTGAATGATCCCACCCCCACTCAGCTTCCAGTGCATCTCTCTATTTTTATTCATTACCTGTCAGAAACTTCTAATGATTGGGGATATACCAGGAAAAAACCTTAAAAAAACAGAGCAGTGGAAACAAGAAAATGGACCACCACTCTAATGCTCTCATGTTAATTCATAATATCACCAGTCGCAAAATCATACTCTTTTCACACAGAAGAATAGCACCATCAAGCAGTCAAGACTACATCAAATGGACTCTTATACTTGGATAATAATGTTGGCATCCAGGTGTGTGTCTGACCCATGAAATGAGCATATAGTATATTCAACGATCTTGAACCTGATATATAGCCCCACTTCAACAAGCAAATCCTTAACAAAAATAAATAAAAAAGATTTTGTGTGAAAAATAAAGAGCTGAAACTCACAGGACACATTGCTAACACCTCAAAACCAATGAAATAAGTGTTTCCTTTGCACTAAGTATAGGATAATTCTTGGTAAATTCACCTTTTTTGGATGGAAGAAATTTCATAATTGCCTTCTTAATGCATAGTGAAAAATAGGTTCATCGCAAATGCTGTGAAATTTTCAATGCAGGGATGTGTGAGAGAAAGATGTCAAACTGGAGGAGGATGGATACCTGCATGGGTATTTTGGAATTTATAATATTTTGAAGGCTACTTAAAATTAAAAAATAAGTCTTCTTTTCTTAAATATTCCTACGTTTCTGAGAAAATTTCCTTTATTTTCTGGATTCTCCAAGTAATTATTAAACAACAAAACCCTAAACAAAAACGGAATAAAGTGAACCCTAAACCACCAAAAGTTTTGCCCAAAAAATACATCAAATTTAGCACATATTCTAATCCATCATAATCAAGACCCTAAAACAATACAGTTAGAAATACGCAACTTTCGTCAAAATAAGAGTGAAAAACGCCACATACTTTGCAGGCAAAACTTCAGCTAAAGCATCCAAACTCTCCAGGGCCCCTGTTTTGTATTCACTCTGCACCTCTTCTCCTTCGCCGTCACCATCGCCGCCGCCCGACACCTCATCATCGCTGTTCTTCCCAATCGAAGACGTCGACGACGACGACGATACAGAGTCAGTCCGGTCCTCCAGTTGCTCCACTTCCTCTAGACTCCGATCAGCTGCCGGAAAATCCTGCGAGTTATACATAGGGGGTACAAAATTCATCTGGTGGCGAGCAAATCCCGGCCGTTCGACCCGACGATCGTTGCCAGAATTACTTCTCTCGAACGCGATTGACATACTGTAGATACTGTTTCGAAAATCGAGAGATATGATGTGTATATAGTAAAATATTAGCTAGAGAAAGTGAAATTTATAGAGAGAGGAAGGACGAAGGAGATGAAAACAGTGCAATGGTCAGCCAAAGTCTTTATCTTTATCCAGACAGGCAAATTGGAAAATTAAACTAGAATCTAGATTATCTTTCTGATTTTTTTTTTTATTTTTCCAATTTTAAATATCAGAAAACGTTTCAGTGCTACGCGGTTCACTGTACCAACCGTTTTTGATGCGATCTAAGCCGTTTATTTGGTCATAGAATCATACTTATTTTTGCTTTTAGGGTTTAACACCAATGCCGCGTGGCCATACAAAAAAATAGTAATTAAATATATTAGGCAATTTATTTGCAATAAGGAAAGAAAAATTAACTGAATTTGATTTACATTCACTGTAAATTTTTTGGTCCTACTATTTATTTAATGACCTTTAAATAAGATAAGATTTGTTCGCTGTATTAGCTAAGTAACGTTATCTGATATAAAATAGATTTAATTGATTTTCAATAATAATAATAATAATAATAATAATAATAATATCTTTGTTGATTAATGGAAGGAAAATACTTGGTACTTATTTGGAAATTTAAAAAGTTGCTAAAAAAATTAATGTTAAAGTCAATAATTAATTTTAATAGAACGTTTCGTTAGTTTTTATTAAAATGATAAAAAAAAAAAAAATTATTTGAGACTATCTCCAACAACCCTTGTGGTATATGAGCTTAAAAACCATACATTAAAGGGAATTAAATTTGAGTATAATTATTATTCAAAATGTTAAATTTTGGTCAAATAATTTATGTGATAACGAATTAACAATTTCCGATTAAAATTGATGAAATATTTAATTGAAAAGTTGAAAAAAAATTATGTCTCGTGAAATGTATGATTAAAACTAAAATTCGATAAATTTATAATTTGAGCACTTTGTGGGTAAGAATCCTAGATTTCAAATCACCTATATATGGTTCATATACATGGGTTTTGAATTGGACTTACAAAGCTTTTTCTAGGGATGACAATGAGTAGGAGTATATCGCCATTCTCATACGTTGTTTATTCGTATATTTTTGTTACCTTATTTCGCCCCATATTTGATAAAGCTGGATGGGGCGAATTCGGGGATAGGATTGGGGTGCGGCAAAGTGTATTACCCCGTTTATTTTTATTTTATGTCTTTTATATATATTTTTTTTCAATTTGCTAAGCAACTCATATTTTCTTTAAAAATGGTGATAAATATTTTCTTTTTGTTTGATAAAAACTTTAAATTTAAAATTAACTTTGAACGAGAGGATAGCCGGACAGAGACCGTGTTTCCCGTATCCGCCCCATACACGCTTCGAGGCAATGACATCCATCATGTTTATTTGATTAGGTGGATAATTTTGACGAGACCCATGAATATCGGGTTGGACGGATTTTTTTGCCGTCCCCACTCTTTTTTTAAATATTTATACTTTAATGTCAAGCATGAGACGTGGCTAAATAGAGAATCATGCTATAGTGAGATAATTTTTGAGATAATGATTGACATAATGTCAAATGACACTTTATCAATTGAATGTTTAACACAATTATCTTTTTTCATTCGAATTCATCTTGCCAACTAACATTAAATCACTTCATCTATAAACTACCTTATGTCACCCCCGGGGCATAACTCAGTGGTGTAAATGACAGGAGTGATATAGTCTTAGCTGAGTTTGCAGTTGCAGTGTGCGGGTTCGATTCATGTCTCTAACAAGGTTTGTAATTGGACTCTTTGTGGGGCACCAGTATGACAGTTCTTGTATCCTAACCTGCTGAGGCACATTCTGCGATTTATCTCATCCACGATACTCTAGGAACGGAGAGGTAGGGGGCCCTAAAGGTTGAAGTTCAACCTTTATAAACTACCTTATGTTAAAATGGCATAACCCTAAATAATATGGTCAAGTGACTACTTTATAGTATGGAGATGACAGTTTTTCTTTTTCCTATTAATTTAATTTTTAAATCTTTTTCACATTTAAAACTCAATTTCTACATTAATTCCTTATTCACTTGAAATCGATCAGTCCAATAATGCTTGACCTTGGAACTAACCACAGACATTTAATAATAAGTCCATAATATTTGGCCAAATTTGGTCAAATCCGACTCTTAAAACTCCTAAAAATCCAAAATTTCCAACATTCTTTTCTCATTTTTATAATATATATGAAATTATTTTCATTTGTTATTTTATATTTAGATAAGGAATTTGTTTTTTCGGATGATGATAAGAACATTATTTGTAGCTCAAAGAAGTTAAATTTTCCCTCCCCCCGTAATTACATTCTTGTTTAGTTTAGATAAAAAAGTATATTATTTAAATAAATTATGATAAAAATTAATGCGCCAGTTTGTTTTCCATTTTTATAGTAAGATAAGAATACGTTTTGGAATAGTAAATTGATGGAAAATGTATAGTTAAAAAATAATGAAATTTTTTGAATTTACATGTAATATTACTTTATTGAAAAGTGCGTGGTTGAAAAGAAAAGAGATAAAAATGTATTTTGAAAAAACATGGGTATCAAACAAGGGCGTAATGTGTAGTCAAAAAATTATAGATCATATGAAATATATACTTCAAATTAATTTTTTTACTCTGATTTAAATTTCAGTAAACTTTCAGTGGAACCAAACATACGCTTAATACTATAATTAAAACGCTTAATTTCACAAATTTATATATTATATTTCGATTTTGTGGACATTAAAATTAAATTTCTAGTAGATTTTAATAAAAGTGGATAAATTGTGTGATTAAAAAAATGATTAAAAAAATTGTAAATTTCATATAATATGTGATTAAAAATAATTATTGACTTTAATTTAAATTAAATCTTGATTTGAATTTCTAACCAACATAGGCCACGAATCTTATGAGATCAAAATAGTGGAAATTACACAAAATCAGAATTTGAAAGATTCAATTTCAAAAATCAGATTAAAGGTTTCACTTTTCAAAAATTAGATATTTTATTTTAAATATTAAATATTAATTGTACAATTTTCACCACAAATCATAATCAATTTCATTTTAATTTTTCTCCTCGTACTCTTCTCTTCTCTCTCTCTCTTTTCTCACCGTCACTATCTCTTCTCTCTTCTCCATTTTCCTCCTTCTCCGCCGACAACCCAGCCTCCATGAGACGGAGGGAGCATGATGGACTCCGGTGACGATGGGCAGCACTTACTGCCTTCGTGACTTGAACGCATCTGCTATCGGTTCGAGCGCTGCCGCTTTGCGCGAAAACGCGATGGCAGGACTCGATGCCATCGCGATTGGCACATTGCAGTGGCGCTCTCGGGCAGTGCTGCTGCTGCTGTGTAGGAGGCAAAGCGGCGGTGGTCCCGTGCTGGGGTGCCGATGTTGATTGGTGATTGCTAGCGTTTTCCGGTGCTTTCTTGTGTTATGTGACAGTGGCATTTTTTTGCTCAACAAAGACGACGACTATGATTTTCTGGCGAAGCGGCAGATTATGGTTTGTGAGATTCACTTGGGCCAGATTTTGAATTGGATGATGATTTAATTGATTTTTGGACAGCGATTTTGTTGATTTTTGGGAAGCGATCTGGTGTTTGGGTGGCTGTTGGATCTTGTTGGTGCGATGGTGACAGTGGGTTTGTTGGTGGTTGTGCTAACGTGGTGGTGGTGTTGGTGGATTTGAAGTTAAAGATTTGTTGGAGGTGGTTGGCGGTGATGATGGTAGGGTTGGAGATTCTTTTAGGTTGTGGGGTGGGGTGGGGGTGGTGACGACGGGTTTCGGTTGCTGTGCTGTTGGTAGCAGTGGTGAGGTGGTAATCACAAGTGTTGATGGTGGTCACAGATTATTTTTGTTGTTTGTAACCATTAAATTGATTAATGTGACCGATAAACAAATTGTGACCAATGAAAAAGATAAATTGTGACCAATGAAAAAAATAATGTGTGACCTAAAAATGATTAATTTGTGATCGATAATTTGATAGTTTGTAACTTATAATATTTGTGGTTTGTGGCCTATAAATAAATTGTGACGTTTCAATTTTTTATTTGTGACTGATGAACAAATTGTGACTTATAAAATTTTTGAATTGTGACATTAAAATAATTTTCGATATATAAAATTTGTGATTTGTGACCAATGAATAAATACGTGACATACTAATTTTATAAATTTGTGACCGATGAAAAAAATGTGACCTATAAAATTGTCGATTTATCATTATGAAATAATTTGTGACACATAAATTTTTTTTATTGTGATTTGTGACCAAATTATATTAATAAAATATATGTTTAATTAATTAATTTAAAAATAAAATTTAAAAATATCTAAATTTTGAAATTTTAAACTAAGTTCTTAAATTTGAAATTGATAAAACTAAACCTCTTAATTATGAAATATTTCCATCAAAATATTGCTAAAAATAAAGAGAACAAAAATCAGCGAAAAATTACGCAAATCAAACGTAATAATGCTATTTAGGACGTGCTACGCGTCGATACCATATACTTAAGGACGTGTGATCCCGAAACGTGGCTGATTTTGGGGATTTCACTTTTCCATAGCAAAATGTAGGTGGGGTCCAGCCCAGTTTATCCTAGGATAATGGATATGATTGGTTGGCGGCGCGCTCACCGTTTTGCCTCCTGGATCCACTCACGCTTGAACCGCTTTGCTCGAAGAATAGTAGTGCAACGTTTCTAGGTGAATGAAAGTGATTTGATATGAAAAAATGATTGTGTTTTGAACAGTTCGATAATAGGGAATCACGCCATATTATGTCTTTGACACTGTAGCATAGGTCTTAATGATTTTATTCTTAAATTTTTGATAACCAACACCGTTGTTTGAGTTGAACATTTTTATTTTCATTTGTTTGAATTCTAACCATATCAAATATCTTAAACTAATTTATGACTTTTCAGAAACATCATCAAAGAGCCAAAGCCCTCAAAGATTTCAGAACCCTTCAAACTCACTATAAAAGAAAGCACGGAATTAAGCCATTTCTATTCAGGAAATGTGGAAAGGCCTTTACTGTGGGAGACTGGAGAACCCGAAGTTTTCACGGTAGCATTTTCATATTTGCATTTGTTTGTCCAAAATTTTATTCTTTATTTCATTTTGGAACTTCTTTTTATTTAGGTGGTGATGTATTACATTTTAATGTTCAAGTGTATGGATTCAAAAATTTATAATGAAATTATCATTTTTTATACAATTTTAAAATTTGTTCAAAATGAGCATTTTCATTTTGCCAATCAATTTACATAAATTGCTTTTTTTAAAAATTATATGACATACGATAACGTTTTTTAAACGTTGTCAAAGACCTACGACAACGTTAAACGTTGTCAAAGACCTTTGGCAAACAAGTCTTTTTATGTTCTAACCAATTTTATTGAAAAAAAAAAACGTCATTAAAGACCAGAATATACAAATTAATAGAAGGTTTGAAATTTGAGGACATAAGTTTGAAAATGAACAAAAGATTAGAACATTCATTACAATTAAAATGTAGTGTAGGTGATGTGAATATAATAACCCAATTATAAATTTTACAAAAAAAATAAAATAAAAATAAACAAATCTTTAATCTTATT
>CAIGRH010062341.1:0-13096 GCA_903798295.1 Fraxinus nigra
TGGAAAATGGAAAAAAAAAAATCATTTTCCAACTTTTGCAATGTTTGATAGGCAAAACTTTCCACCTTTTTGAGAAAAATAAATTTTTGATATTTTGGTTAGTAAATATATACCATACCTTTTTTTTCTGAAAAAAACTCTAGATACGATGGTACAAGAAAATTCACTTTTATTAACAATTTCCATACAAAACAAAACTAAACGAATGGTATTCAGTATGGTTATTTTTTTTCAATTTTTTTTGGGCAATTGGAACAGATTTTAGACCCAATAGTAGAAAATATTATCATTTTAATAGACGATTACCATAAAAATGAAGTCAAACGGACACCAAATTTTCAAAATTTTCCATGAAAAATTATACCAATCAAACACAATTAATTACAATTTCTAAATAAATCAGTTCCTTGTAAATCATTTTCTTTCCACCCATTTTTTCACATTTACAATCAAACGGACCTAAGATTCCCTTAAATTTACGGGAAGGTTTATAAAACAATAAAATTCTTAGCGACATTAACAATCATGCTAAAGTCCCCCCACCTCCACCCCTTAATATATATATATATATATATATATATATATATATATATTAGAGGAAATTATACCAAACCCTGCATTTTAAGTTTCATTTTCAAAAATAAGATTTAAAAGCTTTTTGTACAAAAGTCAGGTAATAATAACTTTTTAATTAAAATAATTATATTATATAATTGAATTAATCTACCTCCATTACACTACAAACCCTAATCATTTCTCTCTTCGTCCACAAATTGAGAGCCAGAAATCCTCATCCCACCTTTACACAACCACCACATTCGTTGCCTCCTCGCACTCCTCTTCATCCACAACCACCTTTCCGTCCTCCAATATCTGCAGCAAGTACCAGGATGAGACTCCGCTAGTCATTCAAACACTAAGCCTTGCAAATCCACCGTGGCCGACAACTCTATTGGAGTCTCCACACACAAATTGCCAAGATTCCTCCCATTCTTTGGTGTGTTTACAGCTCACCATGTCATATATTGTCATTTTGAGCCACTACTACCTCGGTTAACACTAGCTACAGTTTCGTTCCATAGCCACGAAAAGTCGACAGTTGCGAAGGCCTATAGCCGTCGTCGTTCTCCTCTCCGAACTACATCTTCTTGCGGTCACTCCTCTGAGCATTGTTGCCATCATTCCCAGCATCCGCTACCATATTGCGGGGACGAGATAACTCACTTTGTAGTTAATTAAATCAATATGAAATTGTTTGATTTGTGGAGATTGTAGTGGCAGTGGTAGTTTGGGAATTTTTTTAGTAGGGTTGGGGTTGCGGTGTGATGGAGATGGTGGTGCTTATGTTGGTGGTAGTGGTTGTTTGGGGTGGTTTTGGTGCTGTTGGGGAGTTTTGGGTGGTCTGGCTGCATCAGCGACGACCGTGAGGATAGTGGTGGTAGGGTCTCTAAGGTTGATTTGTGACCAAATATTGGTGGAGGATCGAAACATGGGTGGGGCATTTGGTGTATGTGACTGACATTTTGGTTCATTGTGACTCATTATTAATCTAGCCTTAAATTTCGATAATTTGCGACCAAGAAATTTGGAAATATGTTACCTATCGATAATCTGTGATCTATAATTTTTTGATCCGTGATTAATGAATTTAATTGTGACGTATAAATTTTTTAATTTATGACATCAAAATAATTTGTGTTCAATTAATTTAATGTTTTGTGACCGTAAAATAAGTTGTATGACTTATAAATTTTGTGATTTGTGATCAATAAATAAATTGTGACTTTTAAATTTTTAATTTGTGACCGATGAAACGACGGTGACCTATAAAATTTTTGAATTATGACCTTAAATTTTTTGAATTGTGACCAAATTGTATAGATCCGTAACCTTTATATATTTATTAATTAAATATATAATAAATTAATTAAATCATAAATAAATTTTTATGAAAACCTGATTTTTGAAATTTAAAACTTNATCTATAATTTTTTGATCCGTGATTAATGAATTTAATTGTGACGTATAAATTTTTTAATTTATGACCTCAAAATAATTTGTGTTCAATTAATTTAATGTTTTGTGACCGTAAAATAAGTTGTATGACTTATAAATTTTGTGATTTGTGATCAATAAACAAATTGTGACTTTTAAATTTTTAATTTGTGACCGATGAAACGACGGTGACCTATAAAATTTTTGAATTATGACCTTAAATTTTTTGAATTGTGACCAAATTGTATAGATCCTTAACCTTTATATATTTATTAATTAAATATATAATTAATTAATTAAATTATAAATAAATTTTAATGAAAACCCGATTTTTGAAATTTAAAACATCTATCCTTAATTTTGAAATAATGTATACTAAAAACTTGATTTATGTATTGTTTCCTATATTTTACATCTGACCGAGTTATTTAATTTCTTTTTAATGTGATTTATGAATTTCTTAAAGAATTTTAGTCAATATAAGCGAGTGCTTGGAAAAAAATTTACATCAAATGCCGTAATAATACATAACTATATAGTAATATGTTTTACAAATTTTAGCAGCAGTAAGATCAGATTTTGTCATTCAATAATTATAACTGGAATGCTAAAGAAGTATAAGAGGATACTTGATTCTACAAAATCTAGCTTGAACCCCAACCCCTCAAACTCAGACCAATATACACAAAAAAGTGGACATCGATCGATCATCGAGGGATGTCTATAGGCCACATAATCGACAGAACCCCAGATCTCATCTCTACACGGAATAAGGAAATCGTGCATCAGACGATGGCTCAAACCGTGTATGACTGCTGAATTGTTTCTATATCAAGATTCTTCAGTTTTACGACGGATTCAACATGGCCTTTCAGTGTAGTCAGTTCTCTCAGCCTGCAAATCAAGGCAAAGTAATGCATCATAAAATGGACGCTGACACTCATCAACCAGAAACTTAAAACAGTATAAACTTTGTCTGCAATGGCTAATTAGGAGAAAAATGCAAAGATTTTCCATTGAATTAATAAGTGGGACGAATTGGCAGTGAAAAGCACGGTACTGTGCTGCTTCAAGGCAGCCACATCAGGCTTGTTATTTGTGGTTCAAAGGGCCTAATATAATAAAAATTTTAAGCCCAAAAAAATGGGTCATAGCACAATAATAAATTTAGCCGCTGGCTAGTCTTGACCCTCCCAACCTTGAGACGAGCCAATGGGCCAAGATGGGCATAAGGTTGTGGTTGGTGCACCAGATTGTATAAAGAATTTATTATGAAAATAGAATGTTAGTAGTCGGTGGAGAATTACGATAGATAGTACTTTTGATCTTGTAGTAAAAAAAAATACCATCCACCAACTATTATCCATTCTAATTTTACAGTAAAGTCATAATAAGATCTAATATGGTGTACCAAATGCAACCTAGAGAAAGTTGATGGGCTGTCTTTGCCCTGATCAGGCCTGTAAGCAGGATGTCTGAACCTCTCAGCAACTTAACCAGCTTAATAGATATCCTTGTTTCATTTATTACAGAAAAAAGAAAAAAAAAACTCAATTGTCGAAAGACTCCAACCCTCATAAAGATGCAGGTTAAAAGCAGGGGTGGACCTAGACATAGTGTTAGGGTGAACTAAAATTTAGATGAAAGAGCAAATTTTTTTAAAAAATAGCTATTGCAAATAGAAACATGCCAGGGTAAGGAAGCATACAATATGAAGAATTTTTATTTTGTAAACCTATATTTGGAGAAAAATATTATTATTTCAAATAATCTTTGATGGAACGTTCCAACACTTGATCCCTTATGATAATAAAAGTTCAGCTCAATAAATATCACAATGTTTCCATTTGTCGTCGATTTATTGTATTATATAGCTCTAAAACCAATTAAGAAATATAGGCCGAACTTTCATATTTAAAATGAAACTATTTTTGTACCTTGCTATCTCAGCTCGCCGTTTTGCCTCTTCAGCTATTTGATTAAGCTCATTGTAATTACTACGATCAGTAAACTGCGTCTCGGGGGGATGCAACCCATGGAGAGTCCTCTGTGCCTGAGCCCATTTAAGCTCACGATCTTCCTTTCCAAAATCCTTTTTCCTTGTGAATGCAATCTGAAAAAGAACGTTCCACAAACGATGTCAGGAAACAGCTTCATCAACTTAGTCCATTAAGTTGTCTACTTCATACCCTTTGCTCTATAACGAGATCCCAAGCCCTCCCACTCAAGGCATATCGGATGAAGAATTTGATCAAATCAAGTGGAAAGTAAAATACGAGGTTATAAAGCCATATAACCCCAGCCCAGCCCCATCCAATGCCTTCAATTGCAGAGAAATTCCAGTTTGCATACACAGCAATTAGGGTAGCAATCTGTCCACAGAAAAACAGAGTGAATATAGGAGAAAGCATTTGTGGCGTGTTTGGCTAAGCTTAATAAAGCACTTATTTTAACAATAAGCCAAGAGTTACTTTCAAAGTTTTTTAACTTACTTTTATAAAAAAGTGAGGGAAAAAAAAGAGGTATCCAAATATGTTTGGAGACATACGTTATTTTAAGCTTTGCCAAACATGCTATACGATGCCCTCAAATAAAAGAAATGAAAAGCAGTTGTCTCACCAGTTGTGCAACAAGGAAAGCCCCCACAAGCAGAAGTCCTGGACGCTCTAGGAAAGACCAACTTCTGGATCTTGTCACAAATATGAGGGCTTGACTGATGATACTCACTTGCAAGTATATTGCTGAGGCCAGCTTTTTGAAATCATCATGAGCCCCCTTCTTGAGAGTTGCGACCCCAAATGCATTCTGTGAGTTGAAAGGAAAGTGTAAAAAACCTAAACTTAGCAAAAAGTTCTTGGGTATCTCCACCAAGTAAAAGTCATTGATTTAAAAGGGCAAGAGAAGATAGTATTTCTTTCCAATTTGAAAAACGAAGGAAAAGAAAGATAAAGAAAAAATAAGAATGGCATCACGGAAACTCCATTATCCAAAGCAATAGAAAAAATTCTCAACGGGCGTGATGGATATATTCCTAATAAAATATTTAAACTGAGAACACTGTAATAGATTCAAACCGATAGATAAAATATAAGCAATTGAAGATGAAATATAAAACTTTTGATGAACAAGCTGGATACAAATGATTTCAGAGTAAACCCCCAATTAAAAGTGTCAGAATTAGATGTTTGTAGAGGAACACTTGTGTAAATGAAAGCCAGGATATAGAGACTATCACATAAAAAAAAAAAAAAACCCCCAAAAATTTTCCAATTTTGACTCCATTTCTTTCATGGAATTCTCCGCTTGTCCCTTTTGTAATCTAACAGTTCCGTTTCTGGAACTCGAGAGGTATACTTTGCATTGGATTGTGTTTTGCTTCCATTTTCATTTCCACCATTATTACGTGTTTTTTGAATTCTCGATTATATAGTTCCATTAAATCTCGATTATACTGACATGCTAATGATCACTTTTTATATGCACAAGAGAACTGTCTCTTTATTCATGTATTAAATATGAATTTTATGTCGATTTTTTTTTTTGTATAATTAAGTGCTTGTTTGTTCAAAAATTGTTTGATTGCTCAACTAGTAACCTATCAAGCAATATAATGACCAAGTACTGAATAGGACTGGAGTCAGCATTGTTTTGGAGAAATGACCTGTTGCAGTGTTGCTGACCTCAAAATGTTGTATATTAGCATCTGATAGCAAGGACAGAAATGTTGGGAAGAAATAGAAAGGAAATCGTTTTATTGAAGGCTTGTGTTCGTTTGTAACATTACTTGTCTGTAATTTTCGATTAACGTATTGGCATATTGCTTTGAAAAGCAGAGACACGGTGTTATCAATTACGAAGTTAAAATACTTTAATAGAAAAGAATAAGGAATCAGAAAAGTATTCATGTGTATGGAGGAAAGTAGCTGAAACTATACTAAAACAAGAGCCGAGAATCTATATTTATATTATGCATCATGTTGGGATAAATTACATAATTAGTTTCGATTTTTCTTACTTAAATAAGGAATCAGAAAAGTATTCATGTTTATTGAGTCTTCTTACTTAAAGCTCTCGTGGTCAGACATTTTGCTATTTTACTTCTTGAAACATGCCATCTTTCTTGTACACATCAGTTGTGGGTAGTTGCAATTTTAAATAACACGAGGAATTCCTTGTTATGATCAGGTTGACTATTCCGTAAACATATAGAAAGTTCCTGTGACAATCCCAAGAGCAGTCTTTTAAGGTGTGATGCCAAGGGAACTACCAGCGGAAGGATAGACACTGATGAAAATTTTTGTTACTTAGTAGAGACACAGATCAAGGAGAGCTTCTGTCAAGTTGAAGACGGCTTGATGGCTTTGTTAGCAAAGTGTTTGGAATCGGACTCAAAGAATGCAGTGAGTATATTGTCTGGGTTCATTGATCACTTTCAGTGTGTTGAATCAGAGGATATTGGGTGGGGGTGTGGGTGGCGAAATATTCAGATGCTTAGTTCTCATCTGCTTAAACAGAGAGACGAAGCAAGGGAGGTTCTGTATGGTGGTTTTGGGTTTGTACCCGATATTTCTTCCTTACAAAGATGGCTTGAAATTGCTTGGGGAAGAGGTTTTGATACACATGGCTCAAATGACTTTGATCATAAAATTTATGGAAAAAGAAATTGGATTGGAACCACAGAGTGTGCTGCACTTTTCCTCTCATTGGTCTTCGTGCCAGGATAGTAGATTTTTGTGGCAAGGATATAATCTTAGATAAAACTGTGGGCAAAAGGAAGGCTATGCAAGTTTATGGACCAATGGATAAATTTCTGTTGAAGGGGGATTCCAAAATTCCAGATGCAGTTTCGTCTGGTGATAGGACTCATAAACATTCTAGCATTCCCGTTGGCAAATATAAAGGGTGATCATCAGGTTCTTATTGACTGGGTTGGAATTATGTCTCTGGCAACAATCCCATCCAATATGGCAATCAGCGTGTTGTCTTCAGTGGGAAACCATAAGTGAATTTCATTTAGTTTTAGGAGTCTTCTTGTTGGCTGCATATGAGCTGTGAAAATGCATACACTATTTCTATTTGTAAATTCACACTAATTAATGTTTATGAGATTTTTTGAGCAGGCCCTCGTACTTTAAACATGATGGCCATTCAAGAACCATCATTGGCATCCAAGTTCGACATCAGATAAACGGTAAAAAGCGCTACAACTTACTAATCTTGGACACTGCCAGTGTAAGTATACACAATTGCATTCTTATGAAAAGTTTAGCTTGCATACTGTTTCTCATAAAATACCACGATTGGCTAATAGCTGTTCATGTGAACATAATGTCAAGATTGCTTGCATTTTACTGGGCTTCAAATTGACATTCTGTGATTTGATAGTTTTCCAGTTGGCCATGGCCCTGGATGAAGTAGGCGTGATAAATTGGCTATTGCGACGCTTTTATATAATTTAGCATCAGATTCATTTCATTACTGGTGCACATGTTATCAGTGAAATATGTTCGTAGTTGTAGTTGCACTATGATTTGTGTGCTTTTGAGTCTTCAGAGTTCTGAACACTCTCAGGTTGAAATAAACCTGGTTAAATAACAGTAGCAATTGCCTTTTTATGCAGTTGATATGTTGAAACCACAGCTACTCCTATGGTTATATTGCTGAATTTTGAAATGCTCCTAATCAGAACATTTTCAAATATAGAATGTCATCATTATGGTTGTTTGGGTTTCCAAGGCAGCCTCATAAGATCTTTATATAACAATTCCGTTTCTAGATGCAAATGATCCACTTTGTGAAAATAGAATTTATTCAGCAGATCACTTACTAGAAATTCTAGGGTGCTGGCAATTTCACTTTCTGAAATATTTTAANTGCAGTTGATATGTTGAAACCACAGCTACTCCTATGGTTATATTGCTGAATTTTGAAATGCTCCTAATCAGAACATTTTCAAATATAGAATGTCATCATTATGGTTGTTTGGGTTTCCAAGGCAGCCTCATAAGATCTTTATATAACAATTCCGTTTCTAGATGCAAATGATCCACTTTGTGAAAATAGAATTTATTCAGCAGATCACTTACTAGAAATTCTAGGGTGCTGGCAATTTCACTTTCTGAAATATTTTAATGATCGTCTTCCCAGAAAACAAGAGCTTTGGAAAAATCACTTAAAGACAACGGTGGATGGCAAAAGCTAACTAAAAGAGGTGTCCATACACTAAAGAAAGATGAATATCAGGTTTCATGCATTTTGTCAATCTTGATTTTTCCTCGTTCTGTTTTGATAAGATGGTAATGATGGTTTCTGTTTCAGTTGTGTTTTGATAAGTCTGCAGGCTTCGCCTTTTTGTTTGTTTATCCTCAAAGTTTGCCCACCCGGACCTCAGACCCCTCAAACCAGGCCGAGCCTTTTCAGTGCTGAGCTGGACGGGTCCACACATTATCGAGCCACCAATGAAATGTTTCCCACGCCACCAGACCCATTTCCAGCTGGCTATCATGTTGATTGTAACACAATCACAGCGGATAGAAGATGCATTGGACTATAATTGACATTATGGCCTCATGTCTCGGGATCGATCAAATTGAGTGTTGTTTGACCAGACCCACCCTCGTTTTCCCATTAATTCAGCCCGTTTCCTTTTTCATTTTCTTATATTATATTTTTTGGTTAAAGGGAACTATATGCATCAAATTTTCAACTTATAACTGCGATTTCTTTATGAAACTTATATTTCTGATAGTGTGTTTGGTTTTCTTGAATAACTTTGGCATCCGTTCAAGTAGATAATTTCTTGTCAAGACAAGTATTCTTTGTACTTATCATTAGTACCATATCACATTTTGGTGCCATTATTTGGATTACACGTTCACACAATAAAATATTTTGTGCGTAAATTTAAATTTTTTATTTTTTTAATGACATTCTTCTAAAAATAATATTCAATTTTTTTTTTAAAAAAAAATAATAATCATCAAACAGGGCTATACATTTAATGTCAAGTTTGTTGAGATGTTTCATGGTGGGTATTGGGTAATAATCAAACAAATAATAATGAATAATTGTGTCGTACTTGTAATATTGACAGCTATTTCTTTTCGGATCATGTTGTATGTACCAAATTTTTTACCTACTGCTCGCAATGGGGATGATGATCATATTGTCGAAATTTTTAAATACACGTGTGCCTCGCACATTATGTGAGAGGTAATTCATTATACCTTTAATTATTTTTCCTGACCATTAACATGAGAATTGTCATTATAATATAATAAGGGGTGTGTAAAATTTACATTTGGAGACTAATGATTTTGTAGAAATATATTAATGGACTAGATGTACATTTTGTACGTTGAAGACTTGAAGTTGAAGTTGAAGATTAATCATTTAACAAACATGATTTCTTCCACCAATATACACCCAGACCATACTGAGCAGTGAGCACTGCTTCTGACTGATAAAATATACTCCAGTTGAATCTTGTGGCCGCCCACACACAATTATTTTGCTCTCCGCAATTGAAGAATTGGAGATGAGGCTTCCTATACTTCACACTTTAAACAACGGACTAACCATCCTTTGGTAATCTGCAGATTTGCAGGCAAATCTGTTTTCTTATTTTCCCATCCGATTGTTAACATAAAACCTAGTGATACTTTTCTATTATCATACATAGCCTTGTACATAAAGAAAGAGCTTGTTTGTGGGGGTGGATAGTGTTTCAAATGGAGAAATTAGACCAAAATTGGGATCAAAAAGAAGAGGAGGAAGAAGAAAATGAGGTTGCTTTGTTGAGAAGATCAAGTGCTTGCAACAATGGGCATGTGAATCAGTCATCAGACTCTGCAAATAGACCCGATAATGAATCAGTTGTTGTTAATGGGCAAAGAAAAGAGGAGCTTAATGGGATTCTTGAAAATGAAGCAGAAGCAAAAGATGGGTTGAAATCAGAATATTCCATTTACTATGATAAAGATGAAGGTTCATAACGTGCTTTAGGATTCTGAATCTTTATTGTTTTTAATTTGATAGCTTTTGGTTTTCTTTATCTTAGATTTGTTTAATTTATAATGCGATACAGTTTACTCGAGGTGATTGGGTTTTGTATTTTCTTGGAAAATTGTACGTGTTCAGTCATGAATATGGTCGTTGATACCAAATGAAAATTTGTAAAAGAGTTGAACAGACGCATCAACAATAAGGAATTGTGTGCCCAGTTTAGCAGAATCATAGTTAGTGAAAGAGGATAAGAGTTTGTTAATAAGGGAAGTGTGTGGGTTTGGGGGTATTCGAGTCCAGTTTAAACTAAAATTGGAGAGCACATCTGGGACGTGCAATAGTTTAAGTTCTTCATTTAATTAACATAATTGAATTTAACGGAATAAAACAGATTTTAGACCAGCAAAAGGGGGACATTGCTGATTGCCCTTCGTAAATGTTCTAGTCTAGGCCGATTTCAGGTTGTTAAAATTATGTTTTTGTAATTGTTTTACAATTTGTTAAGTTTGACCTGCTGTGAATACATTGCGCTTGATGAGCCTCTTCCACATTTACTCTCTATCTAGCTAATTGCCAAATCTTGTCAACAGGTCATTCCTTCCTCCGATACTCGCCCATTTTCATGCAAGGGACTACTAGTAAAAGATCAACTTGTCTGATATTTCCCCTTTAATTATTTCTGATTTCATTTTCTTTATTTGAATTTGGCAGGATTTGCGACTACTCTAATTGTAATTACTTTGGCATAATTTATATTCCATATAGCTTTTAAGTTTCTATTCTTTTTCATTAGATTGTATTGTATTCTAGAATTATACTTGCATTTTTACATTTAGACATTTAGTGCAAGTTACAATGAGGGGTCCACTTAACATTTAATTTCAGGTGTTGAACTTCATTCTGGAGAACAACTAGTCGAGAAAAATCCTGCAGACAGATTAGACGTCTCAGCACAGAAATTTTATGTTGAGAAGAATTCTGTTTTTATGGTAAAGGATCGATATGATGGAGATCAAGAAGATCAAGAGGATGACTTGTCAATTTCAAGTTCTTGGCCAACTGAAAGATTATATCAAGAACATGGCACAACTTATGAGTCCTCGAAAGAGAGAAAATATACTGACAATGACCTGATAAATGCAGACGATCTGGAAGTTACGGATTTAGATGTTGATAGAGTACTACGAGAGCAGACAACACATGATTTATATTGTCCTAATTGTAATTCATGTATCACCCGAAGGGTTATTCTTCGCAAAAGAAAATGTACAGTTCGACTTCCTGATGAAGAGGGTAAACGTAGCAAACTAGGAACTGCAGCCAACTCCAAGTCGGATACTCGCTCTGCACAGGCAACCGGTAATCAAGGTCATCCAACAGATGGTATTGGTGTGGATGGTCGTCCAATACCAATAGCAGATGACCATGTTCATAACAGAGGGCCTGATTTATTCAGATGCTTATCATGCTTTAGCTTCTTCATTCCAATAGGTAGGAATACATTCATGGGGCTCAAAATTTAAAAAGTGTCAAATTTGTATGTAGGCACACCAAGACACTTGCCTGAATTGCTTATATATATGTTGTGGGGTGGGACAATCTAATAAACATCAAAACACGTACTTCCATATAGTTATGATAGTTCGCTGAGTGGGAGCGAGATGGCTGCGGTCATTGTTCCCATGTAGATTTGCTTTCTGAACTGATAAGTGAAGGCCAAACCTACTTGGACCATTGTATCTCTAGAAACTTTCGATGCATCTGTTGAACCACCTCATCTAAAGGTTTAAGAAGAGTGGAGACAAATTTAATAATCTAAATTGTCTTCAATACGCCTCCTCTGCTGGATTTCTTTCCTTTTTTTTTTAATCGAAGGCCACATATGTGCAAATTTTTTGCAAATGGGCGACGGTGCAACTTGAGTCAAAGACATCTTGCCTGCTCTAATAGCATGTTGAACTACCTCATATGAAAACTTGCGCCATTAGAGAAGAAACAAAGTTATTTATTTAAATTTTCTTTAATGGTACTGTGATGATTGTAATATGATACAGTAAAGCGTAAGTCATTGCACTCTGCATGTGATAGGTACATTTTGCTAATAACGACCTTCTATTTAAAAAACTATTTGCATATCCAGTTTCTATTTTAATATCTTCAAGAACTCAACCTTTCTTCTGGAAATTCAGGGAATGGGTTTAAGCTGTTCCGGATATTTGGAGAGAATGGTGCCAAAGAGAATGTGCAGGATGAGCAAATACCAAGTATGGAAAAAAATTGGTTGGCTTCCATATTTGCATCAAATAAGAAGGAAACATCAGTTGAACAAGGTATTATGTTTCCATTACCAAATCAATATCTTACATACGAGGCATGGTACCTTTGCGCCTGTTGTAGGAAGTTTATAATGATGCCTTATACAAGTTTTGAAAAAAACAATTATTTTTGCTTATTACATGTTGCCCCTTTTATGTTAAAATTCCAGAATTATGGGAGGAGAAACCATGTTAAATATAAGAACTTTCTAGGACAAGTCAAAGAAGATGTCAATCTAGAAGGAACTCCTGTGCACAGTTTGATTCAAGAGCAGTTTTCCTTGCACAGGAAATCTATAAAACTAGAATAAAATATTGTTAGAACCTTGCTAGGAGACTAACATGGTTCAATAAAGATGCAAAACGAAGTATGGTTGTTGTTTGAGATCGAAATTCTGGAGTCGTCAAACTCAAAATAGCAAACTATCAATTAATTGAATAGTTATACTACTCGAGAATGAAGGGGGCTTTAGCTAAAGCGCTTTATGTGCCGATAAAAGTAAAGCATTGATAAGGGAAGGATTGAAGTTTGGTGTGTGCTGTCGCAAGCACCCAAAAGTAATACCTTAACTTCTAAAACTAATGTAGTACTGGAAGGGTCGATCCCACGAAGAGTATGTAATTTAATATTTTATGTTTCGTACAATGATTAGGAGGTTTTTGTGTGCAATTGTAAATGACGCAATTAATAACAATGAAAATTAAATTAACCAAAACAATCAAAAGACTACATTGGTCTAAGTTCACATTCACCGTCGAAAATCCACAATTGATCACAGATG
>CAIGRH010062396.1:0-13670 GCA_903798295.1 Fraxinus nigra
TTTTTTTTTTTGTCAATTTTTGTTATAACCTCCTATTAATTAATAGACACTGTCATAGATCATGAGTCTTTCTAAATAGCGAGAGGAAATATTAGTTTTATATTTAAAAATATGATAAATAAAAAAGTCTTTTACGCACTCTTAATGAATTCTTCGGACACAATTGTTATTACAAATAATATTTGCTAAATATGGAAGATTTTAGATTATAATAATGTGATAAAAAAAAGTTGAGGACGTATGCACTATAACGAGCAAAAAGTGAGGACTTTAATTGAAATAAAAGGTGGATCTATATTTGGCGGTGGGCATATTTTTTAAGATTTATTGATTATAAGTAATAATAATATTCAACTCCAGAACTTTCTCTATAACGGTATATTCTGGAAGTTCTTTAGGATCTTGTCATCTTTTTTTGAATGAACTGTTTACTTTGAACAGCTCAAAAAATATTCTGCTTTCGATTTCTAGTTATAAATCCTTACCATTTTTATAATTTATTATTGCATTATAGAATCTTCTCTTTTTGAATTTAGACTTCAGAAGTTTTCAAGGTGGCGAATACAAGAAAAAACTTCAGCAACAACTCAAGGCGGAAGCGGAACGTTGGTATGGAGTCGTTGGTTCCGCCACCGCCGCCTCTTCTCGTTTGTGGATTAACTAATAAAGAGCAAGAGATGTCAGAAATGGTATCGGCTTTGGCCCATGTAATTTCGGGCAATGCGACTGAAGAAGCTGTGCGCAGCCCGGAAGATGCCACAGGTGGCGGTGGTGGTGCTAATCCTTCTGTATCTTCATGGGCTGTTGGAGATAAGAGGGTACGTCAAGAGCAAAGCTCTAAGCAGTTATCTGAATCGTCTGCTAGAGTTTACAGGGCACAAAGTGATGTTTCCTCTGGATCAGGTATATAAAAGTTTGCTCTCTACCTCGTCTAAAAGTTTATTTAAAATTTCAGTTTCAACATTATTTTTCTGCAATTGAACTGCAGAAGCAGTATATACGTATACTGCTGCTACTACATATAATAACTTTGGCCATGGGGGAAGCAATAGAAGATACCGAGGGGTGAGACGGAGGCCATGGGGCAAATGGGCTGCTGAAATTAGAGATCCATCCAAGGCTAGTAGGGTTTGGCTGGGAACATTCAATACTGCTGAGGATGCTGCTCGAGCATATGATGAAGCTGCCCTCAGATTTAGAGGCAACAAAGCCAAACTCAATTTTCCAGAAAATGTTACTCGCCTCATTATCCCATCTTCATCTTCAGCTGAACCTAGTCTTCGTACTCAAACTCACCATCAATTGCAGAATCCTACAGAGAGATTGTTGACATCGGCATTTCAGTCTCCGTCGATTTCTTCCGAGATCATGCCGTGTTTTCCTGACTTTCCGGCACAGCCTCAGGAGAATATCAGGTTCGGCGACAGTCAAAGCAGTAGAGGCGATATTGGACCTCAGTTTTCAAGTCACCAGAATTCTTCCGGATGATTATTCATGCTTTTTGGTAATGTAATTCGACTGCAGGATTTTCAATCTGAAAATCATTATGTTCTTACCAAATTTCAACTATTTTGCGCTGACGATAGATAAGACAGCAGAGTGTAGTTTATTCGCCATCAATTGCAATCTCACAATTTTATGTTTTTCATGAGAAAAAGGCCAATGAAGACTTGCATTTCAATTCTCTGTAAGACCATGTTCGGCTAAGCTTAATAATTATAAATTTATATTTACTTAGAAGTTAAAACATATGTTTTGAAATGAATAAATTCTATATTGGTGAAAAATAAAAGAGGCTGGATAGAATTACTTTATTGTATGTTTGGTATAAATTATAATTTCTTCGTAATTTAAAGTCAAATCAAACATTTAATTTTAATTACATATTCACAACTATTATCTATTACTTAACAACACATTTCGTGAGATCCATTGAAGCATCTCTGACACATTTGTTGGATCGTATAATTTTGCAATCAAATGATAGAAAATAAAACTAAGTCATAAATTATCATGAATAATATTTTGACAGTCGTTTGTATATTTACCTATAGTGAATAATATTGACAAAAGGTTTGGACATGCAAAAAGTGACTGGGATAATTGCTCGGGTGGACTGTAAATAAAAATTTAGAATTCTTTGAAGGGGTGTGATTGATTTAAAAATTATTGTTTTTTTTTTTTTAACTTATTGAATTTAATTTAACGTAGTGATGATGATGACGACGACGGTGATAATAATAATAATAATGATGATGAATTTTAAAAAATTTAACCATTTTTCATTATATCTTATGATATTATTTATGGGTTGATTTCATATTTATAATGTTCATCTGGATTTTATTTCAAACTTAGACATTTTAAAGCTTTCATTTGTATTTGTATTTTTTATTTTATTTTTTTGCTAATATTTAGAATCATAATTCACACCTTAAATTTGCAAGTTGCTCAAATTTTAGACTCAATTTTACGCTACTACACAGATAGTGAGTACTTAATTTGTCGCGTGACTAATTTTTTTCATTTATTTACTAATGATAATAGTTTATGCTTAAATGAAAAAATGAATGGTTGTTATCTTGCCAATTTATTTTTATATAAATTTTAATACATTGATTTTTAAAATTTCAATCGCATGTAACAAAAATTCTAAATTTGCTCCTGATTGCAATATAGGTTACATTTATAAACAAAAAAACTACCAATCTACGATTCTTACGATGCCCACTTTTAATGTGTCATATCAGGTGAAGAAATCCTAGACATGCTGCACTGAGAGAAACTTTGACGAACATTATATTTAACTTACATGACAATCTTTTTAGTGCAATACATATTAATACTGAAAATATTCATGCCGCTCCACATTGTAATCTCCTCATAATTCTCCAAACAAGTACTTGAAAAGAAACAAAACCCATTTTTCTTTTAAGCTAAAGGAAAACAGTAAACTAGCAAACATATTTTTGAGAACAAAAGGTCCCTTGTAAGCAAGTTCATTTTTTCTCTTTAAGCTCAGCCAAACATGCCCCAAGTAAAATTCTATTAAAAACACCACCCCGCCCCCTCACAACAGACATTATGGTTTGAAACCAAACCGAATTGCAAATGGCAAATGATAAATGGACAATTTGGACTTCCTCGCAAGGTATGATTTGATTAGAAAATAAGTCACAAATTGTTCAAATCAAATCGCTTATAACCCACATTCAAGTATGCATCAGGTTAAGCATCTACACCTGATTTGCAATCTTGAATACACCGCAAAACAGATAATCATGCACAAAAAGTTCCCAAGAATTGCATTGAACAGTGATATAATGTTGACATAATGTTGAGTCCAACAAAAGAAAAGAGAAAAATCACATCTAAAACATTACATTTGCATTCTGCACTTGGCAGGAGGCTTAGCCAAGCAACAAATTACAGATACCTTTGTTGGAAGTTCCACACATTCATGATAATATTATCAGATCAAATATGTATAAAAGCTTCAGAATGCATCAGCAACAGCTACGGGAAAGATGAAATTGTTCCCACATATTCTTGCAAAAGCTAAATTTGTTTGACAAGATATTCAGTTAATGGTCTAACTTCATTGGAGTCATCACTGTGAACATTATATTTTAGAAGTTCCTTAAATTGAAATTGAAAAACGAGCCACCAGATTCATGGTAAATTGATAACTCCTCACACAAACAGGTACTAGCATCATGAACTGCTAATTTCTTAGCGGCAAGCATGAATGTTAATTGTCCAAATAAATGAATCATTAAATTAAAATGGTAATAACATCGCAAAAAGACTTGGGAAAAAGTGAGGTCCTGTAGGAGCAACAAAGCAACAAGAGTCCAATTCCGCTTCCTGCAGAGATTTAAAATGGTACAAATTGCAACTTGCAAGAGAATGACTCTCAACAAAAGATCACATCACTCACTAGCATTCCAACTCAGGATTGTGATCTCAATGAACAGAGTGAGGATCTCCTATACCAATTTTTCAAACTTGCAGTGCAGTTTTGTGGACCATTGTCTCCTTGTGGATTTGATGGCAACTCTTCTCAACAAGGTCAAGCAGCTTCTCCAAGTTCATAGCCCATGAATTTAGAGTGTCATTGCTGTCCTTGGCAGTCTGGAAAGACACTATACCTACAGGTCTGTCGATCTTCGCAACCAATGCTTTGGAAACAACCATTTCAGAAAGATGCTTCTCGGCTTCCTGCGGGGAGACATATTATGATAATATAGATAAAATAATATGCATTCTTTCAATTTTCAAGCATGGAAATAAATAAATTAAAGAGTAAATGATCTGGGACATACTGTAGATAAAAGGGTATGAAACTATCATCATAAAGAAGCAAACCACAATATAATAAATGGAGCTCAACTATTTCAGGAGAAGTTAAGCAGAAAGAATCGTCATATTTACATGTGGATTACGAGTGTGGTTAAAATGATCTTCTCGTATATACAATGCTGGGCATGCTTCTGATAAAGGATTACAAACTGATCATAAAAGATAAGTTGTACTAGCTCATAAACCTCATATGTCCCCAGTCTAATTCCAGAATTTCTAAATTTTTATTCCATTTAATTATAGGGCAAGAAGGCCGAATCTTGAAAAGAGTGTTTGCAAATAATTTATAAATGAAAAAAATTCTGTTAACTCCAAACGTAATCCAAGAAATCTTCAGGATTACAAAATCGTAACAAATGGTATTTGTTAAACAGAAGTAATCAGACCTGGATGCCAAGACACAGTAGATCTGCAAGCCTCTTCAAGGTTATACGTGAGTAGTATTTTGAGACCACAAGGATGTTCTGCAAGGAAATAAACTTCTTATAGATAGATGTTAACACATCTGGAAAAATAGATACATCCAAGTTGCTACAAGTAACACATTATCAAAGCAAAAGATCAAATTATACAGTATAACTGAAAATGTGGCTATGATGATTACATGTTCTATTACTCTTAGTCTGAGGTCTTCAGCTGCTTTTTCACCCAAAGAACCACCCAGCATGTTGTTCTCATTCTCAAACTCAACTTTGAAAGTATTCCACAGAGATGTCCACTGAATGACCTCCATGGTAACTAGTTGTTTGAGCAGTAATCTAATGACACGTCAAAAGAACAATTGACACGGATAACATATGATGGAAAGAGGAAAATCAAAAGGGCAAAATTCAAAGAACCTCAAAGTGCTTGCCTAAACTGAGGAATTTCTGAAAGATTCTTGTCCTCCAGGGTTGAATTAATAAGGCTAGACTGCATGGGTTCATATGGTGATAAGACCAAATACCAGCATATTTTCCTCAACACCTACAAAATATATAATTAACACAAGCTCACAGGGATAAAGAAGGAATACAGATTAAGTGAGGCGAATATGCATGCAAAGTATTTTATGTACAACGGGTGAATGATTAAAACAAAATAAATACAGAGAGAGATACTTCACCGGTATCCATTGTGATGGGTCTTCTTTCACTGAAGGAATCTCATATATTGCCTTGTAACATCGGCATATTTCAAGGTAATCATTGCTATGTGAGTAGTACCTACAAAAATGGAGACAAATCAAATAAGTACGGTAGGTATTTGGAAGACATTAACGAAAAAAATCATGAACATCAAAATATTGATCAGCACGAGCAAAGACACGTATAAACCAATTAATGAGGGATTGTAGATCGAGTGTTTCCAACCGGGATCACAACTCAGAGAGGCTATAACCAATTTGTGTCATCAAGTGAAGCATTGACAATGTGCAACAGTCACTTGTATAGCTTCACACACACACAAACCCATATGGACACATAAGTTTCCTTTTGGGCGTGTACTAAACACTAGTATGGAAAGAACCTTGTTGTTTTGATATTATTAACAAACAAATTTGCTGAAATTAATAACGCTCGTTGAACTTATAATTCTAAGTTCCAGAGCTCTAAGCCGAAAGAGAATCCAGTATTTCATTTGAAATCATTATTGATTAGAATGGCCAAAAGATAGAAATGCTTGTTAAACATATTGAAAATTTACTGAACAGGATAATGTGCCACACATTACTAGGTCCATATTTTAATTGATTAATTTAAATCTGGAGCTGCATAGAGTAAACCTAAAGGATAGAAATATTATAAATTCTCTTCAGATAACCTGGTCAGTGAATTGAAATACCATTAACGCTAGAGAATGAACAAATGTTGAATGCTAGGGAATGATTTCCTAACTAAGCAATAGAACTGTACTGCTATCACTAGCAACTGCATGAGGAAAGTTTAGTGATATTAACAAAACATGCATCAAATCTAATTAACCGTGAAGATTACAAAACTTATATGTTATTGACCCTTCCTCTCCATTTGAGGATGTCTGCACAGCATATTTGCTAAGACTTCTGCATGCAAGCAGATCTGTATGCGAGGGTGTGCACTTGTATTCCAATTAAGAGAAACCCTCATAACTGATCCACGAGTTTGAAAGATTATATGGGATAAGTATAAACCAACATCATGCATACCGAATCATTAATTGGTAGTATATCTTCTTCAATTCCAACAGCGATGGAATATCGGCAGGAGGCTCTTCAATTACACTTTCAACTTCTTTAGGTTTTTTCTTCTCTTTTGAAGTCTCAGCTTCAAAAACTCTTGGACTGATCTTTCTTGAGAGTATCTGTGCACGTACATAATCCTGGCGATCTAAACACAGACGGACCTACAAAATTTGAAGATCAACATATCACATCACGTGTCCAAAATCATTTATTCCAACCACAGTTTCAATAACAGATGAAGGTAAAGAGAGGAGGCTACATACTTGTTCAAGAATGAATGCTGTTTTTTCAGTTTTTGCCATTGCACCGAACGTCTCCACCTGTAGTTCAACACTGTCAGGGAGCTACTGGAGAAGAATAAATTTGACAAGCAACATAAATGTGCTTAAAGGAAAGGTAGAAAAGCCAATAAACGAGATGATCATCCACTGACCGCAATTTCTTGCATCAAATCAGCGGCCTCAGCTATTAGTCCCTGTTCTTCTTTAATCTTTGCCAGTTTCTTAATCAAGCGAGCTCTCTCTATCTCAACATATATCTGCCAGAAGGTGTATCCATAAGTAGAGAATAAATCTTCAAAATAATAAAAATGCAAAAGCATACTGTGCAATGAATCATGCATGAACAATCACCTTTCCTGCAGATACGCTATTAAGTGTCTTAATGAGCTCCACTTTAGTATCGAGATCTGGTGTCTGGTCGATATACAGCATTGCTTGTTGGACTATAGCTTGTACAGCCTGCATCACAACATGAGAAAAACCAAATGCAACACAACCTCAAACAATGAAAAAAAAAAATCACTTATCATATTCTACAAAAGGAAAAATATTTGATATACGAAATGCAAATCTTACCACTAAGTAACTACAATGTACTTGTTAGTGCATAAAATGAAGTCACAACAAATCATACCAAAATAAATCAACGGTGCAACTTGCAGAGAAGAAAAGACCAGATGCATATATTTTTCAATAAAATCAGGTGTATCAGTACATGTCATGTATAATTGTCTACCTGTTCCCACATGCCACATCTGTCCATGCAAATATACATAGTAAGCATGCAGTATTGAAACGCACTCTACCCATACAGAAATGCACGTCTTCAGTGTATACTCACTAAAAATGTGTGTACCTTGGTGATGCATGCAACAATACGTGACATCTACGTAGAGATCAAACCTTCCAACAGAAAATTCAATCTATATGGGGAGCAATGAAAATAATTTGAGGGATTATTCTCTAAAATTCAGACAGCAAGGTTAAATGAGAGAGTAATGATATTTGTACATCATTGTATACAGATTGATGATGTGGATTAATAACTAACTTCCCTTTCTTTTCTTTCCTTCTCTCTGTCTCTCTCTCTTCCAAAACGTGGGTTTTTTTTCTCTTTCCTCCTTTTTTTCCTAATTCCACATCATCAATCTGTATACAACGATGTACAAATAGCATCACTCCATATGAAAACTGAAGGTCCCCTAACATTAAGAAATTCAATGCGCTTTGAGCATTTGCCAATGTTGGCCATTGGATGCAGGAATGAAGATGGCTCAAAGTAGAGGAGAATTGGATAGTAATGTTGCAAGGAGGTTCCATTGAACTATTAGTTTGCAATTTGTGTCGTGATGGACACTCGTGAATGGTGAATTACACCCCTGAATTGAAACCATTTGTCGGCCGCATGCATCCAAAGCCAGTAATTTCAGAGGGAATCAGATGTGGGTTAGGCAGATTCGGAACTCACAATTAAGATGGTATAATGGTTTAACAGTACAAAGGTAAGAAAATGAGATATACTAATAATCTATTTAAATGAGAGGCTATCACAATGTCTGCAGGAGATATTGACGGTTTGTCCATGAACTCTTAATGAAGCACTGGTTGCCCAATGCTAAAATTGACCACTTAGCAGGTGCCAAGAAGACATTTAAATCACCTGTAACGACATTAAAAGACTACAAAATGTACAACTCTCCTGTCTTCACATTTTCTTTTCCGTATTAAATCACCACTACAGCTCAAAAAAATATTATTATTTTAACATTTTTTTAATTAATTCAGCACTTCACATAAAAATTATCGACGACCCCCAAAAGTCACAAACAATCCAATTAATTTTTATCAGCAAACTACATACAGCCAATTGATATAAGTATATAAACTAAATTAGGTTCATCATTGCTAGCCCATGGTTTTACAAGTCCATTACACACGTCCTGACCTCAAATCTAAACTAAACTAAAATTACCCCCAAATCATATGAAATGAACAAAAAAACATATATTTTCAACAATCCAAATCATAATTCAACGAAACTATGACAGCAGTGATGTTCGCATAAACGAAGCAAGTAGAATAAGGAAATGGTTTAGACCTGCTTCAATTGGCCACGGCGCTTTGACAAGAGAACAATCTGATCGTTGAGAGTTTTCCAAGCCCGGGCATCGAAGCAGAGCTGCAGAATATCATTGACTGCCTTTCTGGTGCCGCCCACGTCACCAGCTTGCCTCGTCTGCTTCTCCACATTCAGCAAGGCTTCTATTTGAGAGTCCAAGTTCCTCCCTCCATTTTCCTACAAAAAATAATCAAAAATTAATAGCCTGAGATCTGAATTCGGATTGTAGCTGAAAATTGCAAGTGAACAAGTGCAAACCATTTTGATGAGCTTGGTTGGAATGCTGAAGAATTTGACGAGATGAAAAGAAAATTAAAACCCTAGAGAGAGGAGAGAGCTGTTTCCCTTTAAAATAAAAAATTCTTTTTTATATCATAGGACTGCTTTTCTACTCAAAGCACATATGAAAAAAGAAAAAGAAAAAAGAAAAGAAAAGGGGAGTAAACGACAAATCAGCCCAAAGGTTTAGCTCCATTTTAATTTGAAGTCACTATTTTCATATATTATGGCGTTTTCAAACGGTTTTTGATTTTCAATTTAGTAAAACATTGAAATCCGTTTGGTTTGGTATTTTCTAGAAAGGCATTTTTAAAAACAAGAATAAATTTATAACATAAAACTTAAAACGAATTTTTCCGCTTTTAGTGTTTTCAGTGAAAATTCTGAAAGTACATAAAATATGGAAACGAGTGTTTAAATAAAATTTTAACAAAATAAAAATATGAAATTCTAACAAATAAAATTTAAATTTTTTTTATGAAAAATCAATAAAAATAAATTCAAAAATTATAAATTATAAAATAAAACTATAAATTTTCTATAAAAAAATTATAATAAATAAAAACAATTCAAAATCTTAGTGATTATTTACATGAAAAATCTAAATAAAAATATTCTTAGCCCACATCATTAATTTTAATTTTAATTTTGTATATTTTAAACTCAATTTATTATTTATATTTATTTTTCTTTTGTGGCATAAATAATTATTGTAATATTCATCAACTTTAAATGTTATATTACATGATAATATATTAAAATTAGGCGTTTGTTTGGCCTCCATTTTAATTGGATTATAAAAATGTATTTTGAAACATTTAATTTTTTTGAAAAATGTGTGGTTAAAGGAAGGAAATATTTTGGGTCTATACGCAATACTATTTTATTGAAAATTGCATAATTGATAAGAAATGGGAGAAAAATGATTTTTTTTTTAATTTTTACTAAATAATTCTTATTTTTAATATTTTAGTAATCAGAAAAGATTATTGTCATTAATTATGTTTTTCGTTTAAAAATATTGTTAACGTGTTTTAAAATAAGGGGTCAAAAAACTAATCGCATTCTTGCATTATTATTTTTTTCTTATTTAAAAATACAATGGATAAATGAATCTCTTTACTCTATCTTAAATAATTTTTTGGAGAGAAACTTATGGACAATTTATGTTAATTTGAAGGTAGGAATGCAACGAAATAAGTTTGAGGCATAATATGATAATGCGTAAAGATTATGAACCTTCCATGCAATTAAAATGTATTTAGTAATTTAAAATTGTGATGTGAATATATTTAGCATTTTTTATATATCCATTCACTTTTTTAACCTCGTGTAAATTTACTTAAATAGACAAGAATAAAATCAAATAAAATTTATATCTCTAAATTCATTAATTAATATTTATCCTCGTTATCTTTTTTTAATATACATTTTATATTCTTTAACATTACGTTTAATTAATTACTAATATTTTTTTTCTCAATTAAAGCCAAAACAAACAATGAAATAAACACTATTAGAGCAATGCACGGTTAAAAAAGAAGAAAGTGTTTTGAGTTTATGTGTAATATTATTTTATTGAAAAATGTGTGATTGAGAGGGAGAGAGAAAATGAATTATAATTTTAATAGAGTCCAAACAAGGGTTAAATTGTTTTATTTTTACTGAATAATTCTTATTTTTTTTTAATATTTTAACCTCAAAAAAGATTATTGTCATTAATTATGATATTCATTCAAAAATATTGTTAACATGTTTTAAAATAAGTGGTCAAAAACTTAATCGCGTTTTTGCATTATTATTTTTTTCTTATTTAAAAATTCAATGGATAAATGAATCTCTTTACTCTATCTTAAATAAAATTTGGAGAGAAACTATGATTATGAACAATTTATGTTGAATTGAAGGTAAGAATGCGATGGAAAAAGTTCGAGACATAAATGTGATAATGTGTGTGTATATATATATAATTCTATTTTTATATTTTTCAATTTACTTGTATTTCAAAATTTTAAAATTAATTAAAAATTGATTTTTTAATCCCCATCTTGCCCCTCGCTCGCTCGCAACCTGTCCCGAAAGTCCCACATGGGCGGAGATAGTAAGATGCTCTGCCCTGCTCCAGGCATTGACATGATTTTCAAACTAGCATCAAATCTCACTCAATTAAATTGAAACATTTCTGTGAATTGTTAGCATAAGCACATGTACCGCTGAATTGTCAGCAAACTTCCACATATATCTTTGTGTAATCGTAACCACGCTACATGTGCACTTGTTTTATGAATTTTCCCGTCTAACTCTTTTTGAATTTCCACACAATATACATCACAATGTAACATATACACTTATCATACTTCGTGTAATCGATGATCCTAGAAACCATCAAGTCTTGCAAAGGTTTGATGATGGTTTCAACTCCGTCACCGCGCTTGACATGACATCTTATCTTTTGAAGCATTCAGACAATTATAAACCCGTTAATCTTACTATAATAAAATTAAAATAAAATAAAGGCAGATATTCTTAAAATTGCAAAATCAGAATTCTATTCATACTAGAGAAAATAAGGATAAATTAAAAAAAACAAAAAAAAAAAAAATTGTCTACAGACTTATATGTTTATTGTTTCCGTTACATAAACAATTTTAAGCAAATATTAACCAGACTCAATATTTCAACAAGGCAAGACAATGTGCACAATCAAAAGAAAAATCTTACTTAAGAAGCATCTAGCACGAATGAATCTAACATTTCAAAGGCTGTGATGCAAGAGAATTATCACAAGAGAGGCACACAAAATATGAACTCCAAAAGGGAAAATTTGAATGTCTTTAGTCGCGAAATACATTGCTTGCAATGCCGTTGTTCATAATATACCCTAAACTTTCATTGTTACATGACAAATTAATTTAATCAACACTCGTTGAATTTTAGTATTGTTACTACTTACTTATTCATCTTTAATATGTTATCCAATACTCACTCATCTTTTCATATAATTACTCATCCATCCCCCATTTAACTCACATCTCTCCAAATGGACGGAAAATTAACGTGGAAAACAGTAATTGACACGACAATTATATTATGTTAAATCTTGACATCTCAACCCATTTTCATGAGATTTAACTTCTTAATCCAATAATGGCAGAAAACCCGTACTTTCTTAGCTGATTTGAACTTTCCTTGTTTACTACCTCTCTCATATCTCTACCCCAACCGATGCAAATATTTTTCTTTTGTTTTGTTTTTTTAGGTCCAATTTATGTGGGGTTTGTATCAAATGAACATATTTCCGTACTGAAGATTACTACAATTACATCGTTGTCGAAGATGGCACCGTCGACTGTCCACTGGCGACGACTCTGTCGGAAATCCGACCTTCTTTAAAAGAAAATATCATAAGTATTGGGGACTAAAGCTAGCCCTAACTCTTACCCTCTCAATGGTTCGTCTATTTGTGGTTTTGTTCTTTTTAGCCTTTGGGTGTCAAAGAAAAACCAAAAATTAGGAAGTGAAACAGAATTCTTGTAAAGAAGAACTGATGTTAAGCAGGCAACATATCTTTGAAGAGCCGTTGCTTAATTTTACATTTACAAATCTCGTCATTTTGATTGTGGCTCATTGCTGGTAGAAGGGAGGTTTGGACCGATTTATGATGGACTATTACCCAAGGAGTTCATTTGACTGTCAAAATTGTAGTCCATGGTTCGATCATGACTGATCATGATGCTGTAAGAGAGCTTGAGTATCTTGGTCGCATAAAACATCCCAATCTTTTTCCTCCAACTTGATATTGCTTGGCCAGAGATTTCCTTTTAAAGAAGGTCAAATTTACGACAATAGGGCAACTGTTCCCAAACTCCGAAAGAATTGTCCCATCTATAGTTATTTACTAATTGAATGAACACTAGACCATTTAAGTCAACAATTCCAACTGCTATACACTCATCAAGCCTGTTAAACTTTGAGTTGTCAAGATTTAGCCCCAGTTTGTTTCCAATTATTTCAAGAAGAAAATAACTTTTTTGACCCTTTTTTTATCTTTCAAAAATATGAGGCCCACTAGTTCGTTTCCATTTTTAAGTAGAATTTTTTCCGTTGCTACAATAAATGGACCACAATAGTTGACTGCCTTGTGACATAATGGATTCCACTTTTGAAAAAAAAAATGATCAAAAAAATCATTTTCTTCTTAAAATAATTCAAAACCAACAAGGACTTAACATTAAAATGAGTTGAGTAGTTAAGAATTAACAAATTATACTTGCCACATGAATTTCTATTTTTCACATCAATTTTGAGATGTGAGTAAAATGATTGATGGATGAGTAATTATATAAAAAGACGAGAGCATTGGACAATCTATTAAGCCCCTGTTTGAAACCCATTTTTAGGTGAATATAATTTTTGGAATAGTGAT
>CAIGRH010062403.1:0-18042 GCA_903798295.1 Fraxinus nigra
ACTAGCAAGAAAAGGAAACACTCGGGTAATGGCAAATAAAAGAGCAAAGATAAGAAATTCAAAGGAGATTGCTAAAACTGTGGTAAGCTTGGTCACATTGCAAAGCACTTCCGACAGAAAAAATGAAACAAAAAGGACCAAGTACACTTGAATGAAGAAGACATATTTTCTAATGGTGTGTCTGAACTAATGCTCTCAACTATTGTATTTTAAGCAAATATGGTGGACAATCCGAGAGAATGGTTTGTAGATACTGGCGCTACTTGTCACGTTTGTGCTGATAAGGAGATGTTTTCATCTTACACTCCTATCAATGGACGCCGACTATTCATGGGCAACTCGGAAACATCAAAAGTTGTTGGTCTTGGTAAAGTAGTGCTGTAGATGACATCAGGGAAAGAAGTAACACACATCGATGTTTGCAAAAACTTGGTGTCTAAAGCTTTGTTAAGCAAGAATGGGTTTAGAGTAGTATTTGAATCTGACAAATTTGTACTTACCAAAAATGGTCTGTTTGCAGGCAAAGGGAACTTAGATAATGGGCTATTCAAAATAAATGTAATGCATGTACTCCGTGATTTTGATATTAATAAAAATAAATCTTGTACTTACTTGATTAAGTCTTCGAACTAATGGCATGATAGGTTATGACATGTAAATGTTAATATTTTAGTAAATTAATAAGTATAGATTATTGCCTTCTATTTCCTTTGATCAAGATCATTGGTGTGAAACATGTGTAGAGACTAAATTAGCTAAAACACCATTTCATTCAATTGAAAAGAGCTCGAATCCTCTAGAACTAATCATGTGACTTAAAGTTTGTGGAAACTAGAGGAGATAAAAAGTATTTTATTACTTTTATAGATGATTGCACAAGGTGCTGCTATGTCTATTTTTTAAGGAGCAAAGACAATGCCTTAGAAGCATTTAAACAGTACAAAAATGAGGTTGAGAATCCACTAAGCAAATGAATAAAAGTTGTTCGTAGTGACAGAGGTGGGGAATATGGAGTACCGTTTGAAAATTTTTGTTCAGATTCTGGGATTATTCATCAAAATCAAACTACAGCTCCTTATTCACCCCAATCGAACGGTATTGCATAACGTAAAAATCGTACTTTGAAAGAAATGATGAATGCTATGTTGATTAGTTCTGGTTTACCTCAAAATTTGTTGGGGGGGAAACAATTCTGTCAGTTAACCACATTCTAAATAAATTATCACACAAAGTAAGAACGATACTCCTTATGAGTTATGGAGATGTCAAAATCTTCGTACAAATACTTAAAAGTGTGGGGGTGTTTGGCTAAGGTAGAAATACCAAAGGCTAAATAAGTTAAAATAGGGCCTAAAACCATCGATTGGATATGCTAATAATAGTAGTACTTATCGATTGCTTATCGGGCTTAAAACGTTTACATCTTTTGGTCTAGATTTTTTAACTTGTTTTTTAGAAAATGAACCTAGGACCTTCGATGAAAGAATGTCTAGTCCAGAAGCTCCTTTCTGGGAAGAGGCTATTAGTAGTGAAATTGTTTCTATTATGCAGAATCATACCTGAGAGTTGGTAGATCTCCCACCTGGTAACAAACCATTAGGTTCTAAATGGATTTTCAAAAGAAAATTAAAGATTGATGGATCAGTTTATAAATATAAAGCTAGATTGGTAGCTAAAGGATTCAAACAAAAAGAATGCCTTGATATTTTTGATACATACTCACATATGACAAGGATAACATCAATTAGAGTATTAATTGCAATTGCAGCATTGCATAATTTGGAAATTCATCAAATGGATGTAAAAACAACATTCTTAAATGGTGAGCTAGTTGAAGAAATTTACATGGAACAACTTGAAAAGTTCATTGTTCCTGGACAAGAGAAAAATGTGTGTAGGCTCGTTAAGTCGTTATATGGACTAAAGCAAGCGCCAAAACAATGGCATGCAAAATTTGACAAAACTATATTGTCAAATGGTTTTAAGATTTACGAGTGTAATAAATGTGTTTATATTAAAACCACATCTAATGCATATATAATTGTATGTCTATAAGTTGATGATATGCTAACTATGGGTAGTAATTATGATATCATAACAAATACCAAGAAAATATTGACAAAATGTTTTGACATGACAGATATGGGTATTGTAGATGTAATATTAGAAGTTAAAATCCTTAAAATATTTGAGGGATTTGTCTTATCTCAATCTCACTATGGTGAGACTGTACTTAAGAAGTTTCATATATATGATGAAAGTCCAGTTAAAACACCAGTAGACCTAAGTCTACATTTGGCCTAACATAAAGGTGAACTCGTATCTCAATTAGAGTACTCTCGGATAATAGGCAGTCAATGTATATTACAAGCTGTACTCGTCCAAATATTGCATATAGAGTGAACTAACTTAGTAGATATACAAGTAACCTAAATAATAACCATTGGAAGGCATTTGTAAGGGTTCTTAGATATCTACGATACACCTCAATTATTTGATTACATTATACTAGATATTCAGTTATATTAGAAGGATACAATAATGCTAATTGGATATCGATACAAAAGACTCAAAATCCACTAGTTGGTATGTTTTTATCATTGATGGTGCAGCCGTATCTTAGAAATCCTTTAACAAACATGTATAACTCGATCCACGATGGAATCTGAGTTCATAGTTTTAGATAAAGTTGGAGAGGAAGCAGAATGACTTCGTAATTTTTTAGAGGATATTTTATGTTGGCCTAAACCTGTGCCTGCAATTAGTATACATTATGATAGTCAGTCTGCTATTGGTAGAGGACAAAGTAGTATGTATAATGGTAAGTCACGACATATTCGTTGAAGACATAATACAATTAAGCAGCTGATCTTAAATTGTGTTATTTCCATAGATTATGTAAAACCTAGAGAAAATCTCGCGGATCCACTTACCAAAAGTTTACCAATAGATCAAGTATATTATCTATCAAGAGGAATGGGCTTAAAGCCTACTGCACAAGAATCATTGTAATGGTAATCCAACATTGCTGACTGGAGGTCCCAAAATCTTGGTTCAATAGGACAACTAAGTTATGAAGATTCAAAGAAGCACTTCAGAGTTAACCCCTACCCCTTCCCACGATAAGAAAATGCTATCTGCAGAAAGTTCTAGGTTATGTTATATTTTTAATGATTCCTATATCTTGGTCTATCTAAGTGGGTATGATAGGTACTCTTAATAGGAGATCATATATATAAGTGTGACCGCTTCTATTAGAATGTTTCAAAGGCTTGAATTCTCTAAAAAACTTATGAAATCTAAGAGTTGTTCAGGGCCAAAATAAACATAACAGTGAAAACTCGAAAATGTTAAGGAGGTTATTGTGTTGATACTATTGTCTTAGTTTATACCAACAACTGACAGTTCAAGACACCGCACTCACTGCTTAGCCAAATAAATCTGATAGTATTCTACTGAGGAAGGTTCAAGCCCATAAGATACTTATCCAAATGCGATAACATTCCGCTTGATCTCCCTATAATGTCTGCACAGTGTATTGCATTAATTTCCATTAAAGTGGGTATTGTTGGAAAAATAATTTTATTGGTTTTAATTAGTTGGTTTGACCAACTTTTGACCAATTATTTTAGTGGGTCTCGTTAGTTGGACAAAGATTTCTTTGACCAGTGTGTTCTACTTCATGGGTAGATTAATGCAATGTATTTATCTTCTCAAAACCAATTTAGGGTGAATGACAAATTAAAGCCAAAAGATGACCACTTGAAATTGAAATAAATTAGGAATAAAAATCAGTACGAAATTGAAAAATGACAATCCCACATAGGAAAACTAAAAGAATAGAAACTACTTTATATTGCTCAAATTTGGAACTTGGGTTTGGGTCCCAAAGGTTACCAATAGTTTTTGAAAGGGAGATAACATATATACTAGTATGTTGAGTGATTAGAACCACGTAGCAATAGTAGCTACGTAACCCAAAACGAGATTAGAACCAACCCAAGAAAGCCAACTAATCTAGGTTTTGGTTTTGACCCAAGATTTATGAACAAAGCAACCAATACAATCGTCGACAATATGTTGAACTCTTGATCACATGCGTAATGAATCTAGCTTGGTGGTTTGAACACCACAAGAATTTGATTCTTGATAAATTCGAAGTTTGCTCAATAAAGAACAAGGTTGAAAGCTCAAAGCCTCACAAGATTTAATCTCAATTAATAATGAATTCTAATGTTTACAATGAATAGAAATAAGTATTTATACTAAACCCTAGAAACTAGGTAAAAAACAGAATTAAATTAATAATGAAGTCTAATGTTTACAATAAATAGAAATAAGTATTTATACTAAACCCTAGAAACTAGGTAAAAAAAATGGAATGAACTTGCCAAAATAGCAAAAGTTCGTAATATAACAGAATTCTAACAAAATAAGGAAATTCGCGGAAAAATGATAAATTCGTCTAATTTTTATACCATGCAGCCGCATGATATAGCTAGTTGCGGCCGCATGGAGCAAATGAAAAGCCTCTTCTAAGTTTCGACAGAGGACTATGCGGTTGCAAAGCTGTTATGTCTATGCGGCCGCATAGGCATAAATTTCAGCCTCGCTTTCTTCTGCCTCGATCCGCATGATCCATCGGACTTCTGACCTCAACCCCAACATGGAACTTGCTCCTTTCTTCATTATGAATGCCATACCATCAACCATAGCTTGAACAAGCAATGACATCGCCGCTTCACTCGCTTCTCTCTTGATCGAGTCATCGGTCCTTCCTCAACTATTAACGGATCCTTCCCCAGGCTTGTCCTCGTTGCAACGGCAACTTGGATCACATCATCCCCTTCCTCTTCAAAAGGATTCATCCTCGAATAGGAACCTGCATCAAATAGAGAGAGAGAGAGAGAGAGATCAAATACATTAAAAGTAGCTAAAACATTATACTCACCAGGTAGATCTAGCTTGTAAGCATTATCATTGATCTGTTCAATGACTTGAAAAGGACCATCTTTTCGAGGTTGCAACTTGACTTCCATTGTTTTGGAAAACCTTCTTTTCTCAAATGTAGCCAAACCCAATCACCAGGTTCAAATGTAACACTTTTCCTCCATTTATTTGCTTAAGAAGCATAGTGCTTATTCTTCTGCTCAATCTGGAACTTTACCTTATCATGTAAGGCCTTTACCATATCCGCCTTCTTTTTTCCATCTAAACTACCACTTTCATTAACAGGCAAAAGAATCAGATCCAATGGTGTTAGTGGGTTAAATCCATAAACAATTTCAAATGGAAAAAAATGTGGTAGCAGAATGTATAGCCCTATTATATGCAAACTCAATGAAAGGTAAAAATTCTTCCCAACTCTTCAAGTTCTTATTAATCACAGTACGTAGCAATTGGATTATAGTCNTTCTTCTGCTCAATCTGGAACTTTACCTTATCATGTAAGGCCTTTACCATATCCGCCTTCTTTTTTCCATCTAAACTACCACTTTCATTAACAGGCAAAAGAATCAGATCCAATGGTGTTAGTGGGTTAAATCCATAAACAATTTCAAATGGAAAAAAATGTGGTAGCAGAATGTATAGCCCTATTATATGCAAACTCAATGAAAGGTAAACATTCTTCCCAACTCTTTTGATTCTTATTAATCACAGTACGTAGCAGTTCGATCATAGTCATATTAACTACATCAGTCTATCCATCAGTCTGTGGGTGACAAGTTGTAGAAAATAATAGCTTAGTTCCTAACTTATTCCACAAAATTCTCCAGAAATGATTAAGGAATTTAACGTCCCTATCCGATACAATACTTTTAGGAACCCCGTGCAAACATACGATTTCCTTAAAGAACAAATTTGCAATATTTGTAGCATTATCAGTCTTATGGCAAGGAATGAGTGAGCCATTTTACTAAATATATCTACCACCACAAATATTGAACCACCACAAATATTGAATCACGTCATTTCTTAATCCTAGGTAAACCCAAAACAAAATCCATAGAGATATCAACCCAAGGTTTACTAGGTACAGGTAATGATGTATATAGCCATTGTGGTAAAACCTTAGATTTAGCTTGTTTACATGTTATGCATCGACTACATATCCATTCTACATCACTTTTCATCTTAGGCCAATAAAAATGTTATCCCAACATATCTAATGTCTTCTTGACCCCCAAAATGACCCATCAAACCTCCACTATGTGACTCTCTTACCAACAACTCTCTCTTTGAACCTCTAGGAACACACACTCTATTTTCCCGAAATAAATAATCATCACGCCTAAAGAACTTATCAACAGCCCCCTTACTACATGACTCATTTATATCAGAAAAATCAACATCATTACCATACATATCCTTCACATATTCAAATCTAAGTAATTTCGCACTCAAAGAAGTAAGAAGCACAATGGAAGCACTGTTACGTTCTGCTGCTACATTCTCTTTACCTTGTTTATATCAAATAACATATGGAAATGTCTCAATGAATTTCATCCAGCATGCTACTACATTCTCTTTACCTTGTTTGTATCGGATAACATATGGAAATGTCTGAATGAATTCCATCCAACATGCATTTCTTTTGTTTAGCTTCACTTGGCCCTTCAAATGCTTCAAAGATTCAAGGTCAGTGTGGATCACGAAATCTTTCGGCCATAGATAATGTTGTCAAGTCTCCAAAGCTCGAACAAGCACATACAACTCCTTGTCATATGTAGGGTATTTGAATGTTGCCCCGCTCAGTTTCTCACTGAAGTATGCAATATGTCTTCCATCCTGCATCAAAATAGCACTAATACCTATTCTCGACGCATCACATTCAATTTCAAAAGCTTTATCAAAGTTAGGTAATGCCAAAACGGGTACTTTACACAACCTATCCTTAATAGCTTTAAATGAAAGTTCTTGTTTTATGCCCCATTTAAATGTTACACTCTTTTTAACAACTTCTATGAGCGGTGTGGCAAGTGTACTAAAGTTTTTAACAAATCGCCTTTAAAAACTAGCCAAACCATGGAAACCCTTAACCTCTGTTATGTTTCTAGGTGTAGGCCATTCTTTAATAGCTTTGATTTTATCTTCATCCATTTCTATTCCCTTAGCACTAACAACATATCCAAGAAAGACACCATTTTCCATGCAAAATGTACACTTTTTGAAGTTGGCATAAAGAAGTTTTTTTTTCTTAAAATACAAGCACATACTTTAAATGTTCTACATGCTTATTCAAGTTCTTACTATAACTTAAGATATCATCGAATTATACTACCACAAATTTACCAATGAAAGCACGCAAAACATGATTCATTAAACACATGAAAGTACTAGGTGCATTAGTAAGACCAAATGGCATAACCAACCATTCATATAACCCATACTTCGTTTTAAAAGCAGTTTTCCATTCATCCCCTTCTCGCATCCGAATTTGATGATAACCACTTTTAAGATCAATTTTAGAAAATATGCATGTACCATGTAATTTATCTAACATGTCATCTAACCTACGGATATGATGTCGATACTTTACCATAATGTTGTTGATGGCTCTGCAATCCACACACATCCTCCAGGTTCCGTCATTCTTCGGTACAAGTAATACTTGCACGGCACGGCACGACACATGGGCTCATGCTCCTGTACATACCATTTGCTTAGAAACTCATCCACCTGCCTTTATATCTCATTAGTCTCCTCGGGATTACTATGGTATGCTGGTCGGTTTGGAATGACAGCTCAAGGTACAAAATCAATTTGATGTTTGATGCCTCGAATGGGTGGTAACCCCCACTAGGCACATCCTCCGGGAAAACATCTTGAAATTCCTACAACAAAGAAATAGCCAAACTAAGGAGGGATATGTTAGGCTCTTCACAATTGAGGAGTTATTCTTTGTATACCAAAAGAATCGTTGGTTGCTTATCAACTCATCTTTTCAACTTACTTCATTTTGCAAAGAAGTTTTCTCTTGTTTTTTCTCTCATCTCCTTTTCTTTTCTCTCAATCCCTCTTTTTTTTTTCTCTCATCTCCTTTTTATTTTCCCTCATTCTCTCTTTCTTTTCTCTCCTCTCCTTTTGCTTTTCTTTCAATCTCATTATTTTTCCCCTCATGTGGCTCTATTCTTTTTTTCTCTCCACTAGCCACCTCACCATTTTCTCTCTTACGTTCATTTTCTTTCACTCTCTTCTTCTCCTCACTTTTTAACTTAATTTGATCCTCAAACACTTGTTCTGGTGTCAATGGTACAAGAATAATTGATTTCCCATCCTTTCTAAAGTTGTACCTATTTTTATACCCATCATGTATCGTCTTCCTATCATATTGACATGGTCTCCCTAACAATATATGCCCAGCATGCATAGGAACTACGTCACACATAACATCATCTTGGTAACTCCCAATAGAAAGACTAATCAAGACCCTCTAATTCACCCTAATATCACCACTATCATTCAACCACTGCAATCTATAGGGTTTGAGATGTTTCATTAATGCAAGTCCTAACTTCTCTACAAGTGTGGTGCTAGCTACATTAGTGCAACTACCTCCATCAATAATAACATAACATATCGTATTGTTGACGTGATACCTTGTGTGGAATATGTTCTCCGTTGCTGCTCCAAGTCATCCGTCTTGATTTGAGCGCTAAGAGCTCGTCTCGTGACCAATAACTCACCCACATCATACTCTGTCTTTGCTTCATTGCTAACTTCCTCCAACTCCGGCATGTCTTTATAATCACTTTCGCTCACCACATCTCCATTGCACACCACCATTGTCCTTTTGTTTGGACATTGAGAAGCGATGTGCCCCGACCCTAGACACCTAAAGCATAAGATGTCCCTATTCCTCATTGGTTGGGCTCCCACCTTGATTGGAGCCTTGTTAGTATTCTCCTCTTTACCCCTTGGAAATTCATCTTTCCCCTTTTGAAACTCAACTCTCCCATTTTGAACAGCCTCATCACCTTTGTTATCCCACCTCGATTTTCATGAAAGATTGAAACCCGGTGAATACCTAGTTGTCCCCTTCTTCTTCAATTGTTTATCCACCTTCATGGCTATATGCAGTAGTTCATCCATCTTTACACAGTGTTGTAATTCCACTACATTCGTTATCTCTCTATTCAAACCATGCATAAATCGAGTCATGGTGGCCTCCCATTTTCTTCAATATTTGCCCTAATCATTAAAACCTCCATCTCCTTGTGATAGTCTTCCACGCTCTGAGACCCTTGATAAAGGCCTTGCAACCTTTGATGAAGCTCCCTATAGTAATGACTAGGCACAAACCTCTTCCTCATGATGTTTTCAATTCTCCCCAGGTATTAATAGGCTGCTCTCTATTCCTCATCCTTGAAGTTACTATTTGATCCCACCAAGAAATAGCATAATCGATAAATTCAAGGACTACAATTTTTACCTTCTTTTCCTTCGAATAATTGTGGTAATCGAAGATCAATTCAATCTTCTTTTCCCACTCCAAATACGCCTCTGGATCATTTCTGCCCTTGAATGTTGGAATAGTCATCTTGATGTTGCCCATGTTTCCATCATCTCTATCACGATCCTGACCCCTTCTTCCATACATATCTACTCTACCATGTATTCTTCCCAAGTCAACATCCGCTAATGCATCCTCATCCATTCCACTTCTCGCTTCAATTTCATCTTCAAGATTCATCCTACGCCTTTGCCTACCTTATCTCCTTGCATAAGGAATCTCACTAGAGCGATCCTTTCGTAATCGGCAAATAATGCATCTTGTCCCTCATGTCACCAAACAACCTCTGAAACCACTAAAACATCTCATTCGCCATCCCAGCTTGATCTTGATTCCCGCTTGATGTAGAACCGTCTTTGTCAGACATCCTAATTCTAAGATTTTATATGCTTCACGTGTTTAACTCGTGTATCACTCAATGTGGCTTTTTCCCTCTATTAGTCTCACCAATCTACCTTTTTCACTCAATGCTTTCACCCAAGTACTTCAATGTCAATATCGAACTCAACCAAATCTTATTCTCGAAGAATTCAAACCGGGTTATGATCGAGGTGTACTTCAAGAGATCTATGGGACGAAAAGAGAATAGAGAATTGGACAAGTAGAAGTGAAAACTAATTTTAATTCAAGAAAATGATTCTTGAATTGACTTTGACACTTTTTTTTACTCAAGAATGAAATCGGATTGCTAGAAATTTTTCGATGATAATAATAAAAAAAATTCGTACAGTAAGGATGAACAATAGTTTTTTTTAACTCAAGAAAGTGATTACAAAACCAACAAAAACAAACGAAATTTAATTCGGACTTGTAAATAGCCTGAAAATAACTTTTAACTCTTTTTTTTTTTTTGTAATTCTTATGGATCAAGACTCAAGAATTAAGGATTGACTCGAAGAGCATGAAGAACAAAAGAAAAACAAGAAACAAGACTCAAAACAAGAAAAGATATAACATTTGATTATTGGAGCCTCGCTCTGATACCAAATGATGAGAGCCACATAGCAATAGTAGCTACACAACCCACAACGAGATTAGAACCAACTCAAGAAAGCCAACCAATCTAGGTTTTGGATTCGACCCAAGATTTATGAACCAAGAAACCAACACAATCGCCGACAATATGTTGACCTCTTGATCACACGCGTAATGAATCTAGCTTGGTAGTTAGAACGCCATAAGAATTTGATTCTTGATAAATTCGAAGTTTGCTCAATAAAGAACAAGGTTGAAAGCTCAAAGCCTCACAAGATTTAATCTCAATTAATAATGAAGTCTAATGTTTACAATGAATAGAAATAAGTATTTATACTAAACCCTAGAAACTAGGTAAAAAACAGAATTAACTTGCCAAAATAGCAAAAACTCGTAATCTAATAGAATTCTAACCAAATAAGAAAATTCGGGGAAAAAGGAAAAATTCGTCTAATTTTTATACCATGCAGCTGCATGGTATAGTTGGTTGCGGCCGCATGGAGCAAACAAAAAGCCTCTTCTAAGTTTCGGTAAAGGCCAATGCGACCGCAATGCTGTTATGTCTATGCAGCCGCATAGGCATAAATTTCAGCATCGCTTTCTTCTGCCTCGATCCGCATGATCCATTGGACTTCCGACTTCGACCCCAACATGGAACTTGCTTTTTTCTTCGTTATGAACGCCAAACCATCGACCATAGCTTGAACAAGCAATGTCATCGCCTCTTTCACTCGCTTCGCTCTCAATTGAGTCATCGATCCTTTCTCAACTATCAACGGATCCTTCCCCGGGCTTGTCCTCGTTGTAACGACACCTAGAATCACTCCATTGAGTCAAATGGCTTGGGTAGGGTCACGGATCGTGAGTCGTGGTATTGGGCATGGGCTTGAGCTTGAGCCAAGTTGGTATATATTTGTTGGTAAAATAATATTTGAATTGTATTATTTTATTATTATTTAAAATAATAATATATTTATTTATATTATTTGTTTTCCCTGAATTTTCTATACGCGACACGCGACTACTTCTAGAAAATAACGGTTGATAGTTAAACTACCTGTCGAAACAGACAATGTCTATTGAAAACACAACTTTTCAGCTATTGTATCTTTTGAACACAACTTTTCAAATTTTATATAAAAGTCTCCATATCCCGAATTTTATTCATTCCAAAATCTTTCATGATTTTCTCTCTTGCAAAATATAATCTTTCCATCCTGCATTATTCCATATTGGGCATTTTAGTCCCGATTTTTTTTTTTGCATTTACTCCTCCGATTTTAAAGAGTTTAAAAACGTTAGAAGATTCACCGGGTCTTCTAATTTGGAATGATACTATTACAAGTTGAGGTCATTGTATCTTAGGAGACGAGTGCCAGAATACTGTCAGCACAAGTAGAGGCATTATCATCTTAAGGACAAAGAGTCGAATTATCGTTCATTTTTACAAGTCATTATTCTGCCCAAATTATTGCACGATAATATCATTATTTGCCAACAAAAAATATATACATCTTATACGGAAGAGAGATCTAAAATAAATGAGGCTTTGGGATATAATATACATATTCTTTAATAAAGGAGAAGCTTTGGATTAGCTTTATAGAATCTTTTGTTTCGAAACACATTCTTACATACTTTCGTACATCTGTTGCTTAGGTTGAAGAAGAAGATTTATCAATGAGCCATTGAAGAGTTTCAACAATTAAAATTTATTTTAATCTTCTTTCTACATTTTAGTTTTACCGATATTCTATTATTTTAATTTGTATTTTGTAATCATATGATATTTGGCTAATTTTATAATTCTAGGATAGCGTTTGACTCGATATTTTGACTTGGAACTCTTAATTTTGACATTGAATGCTAATTTGGTTTTGAATGATTGTTAGATGTTCAATGACTTTTTAATTAGTTGAATTATTTTTTGGTTTCTATTTACATTTGAGAGGATGAATAGGAATTGTAGCACGTAATAACAATCATTGTAAAGTTTGATAATAAATAATGATATTTCTCTATGCTTTGCATGATCCTTGTGAAATGTTCTTATGATTGGATGAATCTTTATATTTTTTTGCATTTCATAGAAATATTGGAAGGTCATATGTGAGAAAAGGTTAAATGCTATTCAAGAGAGATTATTGAACAAATTAGGAACATTAATCTTGATACTCGAATAAAAATTATTAAATAATGAAATTAATATTGAAATGGATGAATGTAAGTGATTCAATGTCCTAGCATTTGTTCATTAATTGGTATTCATAATCACTTCCCAATTAGTTATAGGTTTTAATTTGTTAATATAGCTCATCCATCAAATATTGCTATTCGACAAACGCTAAGTTTAATTAGAACTATATTAAATGCTTAGTCCTTATGGGATAACTGCTTGGACTTACGTCTACTTTATTACTTGTTTAAGAAATCGTCAACTTGAGGAATTTTGGCGCAATAAGTTTTAGATGTCGATGTTAGGGACTATAATTGATTGGTAAGTTTTTAGTTAATTCTAGCTTTAATTTAGCTTTTTTTTAATTCTTTTTTCCCTATTCTTTTTAATTGATCTACTTGTTTTTTCTTAGTTTTATTGATAGGGAATTCAAGCAAGAGGTCAATAACAAATAGAGATGTGGAATCTTGAAAATGATAAAGATAACATGTTTATGGGGGATACAAAGTGATTTCTTTGTTACAGCAATTCAAAATTACCAATACATACTCGTAATCAAAATGGAAGGATGGATAGAATAACACCAAAAGAATGATATGCAAAAAGGATCAAGCCAAGAGTTGAACTCTTTATCCCTAAGAAGAATTTGCCTCGCACAATTATCTACGATTTATGGTAATCGTCTCCTAAAATACAACGATCAAGTTGTGTTTGCAATACTTCAAAACTCAAGAAACAGTGAACCGAATGAAGTTATGAACTCCTTTTTGGAATGAAAAATAAAAGTTTTTTTATATAGGATTTTGGCTAGGAAATGATGTTATATGATATGCTATGAATGCATAGGATTAAAGTGTATGAAACCAACACATAGAGGTCCAATTTATAGATGTTGAAGAGGTACACACGAAGTGACACAACCTAAAAATCAACCCATTCTCGAAAAGTCGCATAGGTACACCAACGCTTGCTAGCGACCGACTTAGCTACTTGGGCGCTGAGAGCAGAGACACTGCCGCTCACTTAGCGCGAAGCTTCCGCTCAAGCGACGATTTCATTCATTGACTTTATTTATTCAAAATTTCATGATTTTCAACCTAACTTCATCCATTAATTTCTCATTCACCGGGAAATATTTTTTGATGCCCAAATATATCGAGATCATCTACTTGACAAGTAGAATTTGTTGACCTATTTCTCACAAAATTCGAGTAGTGGCATCCGTCCAAATATTTGGTCAAAGTTTAATAAAAATAAAATTTATTTTATTATTTTCCAAGAATCCCTCACATGAATGGAACTTACCAATATGCACATGAAATGCGGACTCCAACATAAAAAGGAGTACATATGACAAGCTATAGTATCAGGAGAGGTAACTTTTGGCTTTAAAACTTCCTTAAAAGAATATAACAGAATTTACTAGGCTAATCAATGAACATAATTTATTGAAATGTTTAGCCGTTGGTGTAAATCAAAACAATTGTATCAACACCATAACTTATCTAACAACTTCAATTCTCATGGTTGAGTTCATTTTGACACTAAATAAATTTTGATTTCATAAGTGATTTAAAAGAATTTAAGCCTCATTTCTTATAGAAACGATCCCACTTCACACTTACATAGGTAATTTCGTATAGTATCATAGCATACTTCTCTTGGCTTCTTCCAAGATATAGAAATCAATAAAAGTATAACATATCCTTATATACATAACAATCTAGCACTTTTATTCTACACGAATGGGTATAAATGCTTGTTTGAATCATTCAAAACTTAGTTGTCCCACTGAACCAAGATCTTGAGATCTTCATTCAACAAGGCCAGGTTATCGCTATGTTGATTCTAGTCAGTAGGCTTCAAGCCCATTCTCCGTAATAGATGGTACACTGAAGTCTAGGTAATCTTTTCGTCAAAGGATCCCCCTACATTTTCCTACGATTTAACATAGTTAATAGAGATTATACCATTTGAAATCAGTTTTTAATGGTATTATATCTCCGAAAAATATGTCGAGATTTACCATTCTGCATACTATTTTGTGCCTAGCTATAGTCGACTAATTATTACAATGTAATAGCAGGTACCGACTTTTCCAAATAAGAAATATTCTCGATATTATATGTCTTTTATTGATGATTATAATCGTTATTGATGGGTTTATCTTATGAAATGATTTTTTTACTGTCTTTCTATTTATCATTATTTTAGAGTACTTACTAAAACTCAACACTCTATTGCCATTAAGTGCTTTAGATGTGAGTATTTGGCTATACTTGTTTTGTCGTTTGTCCTGAAGTAGAACGTAGTAAGTTGACATTACGTTCTATTATCTGTGTTTTCTTAGGTTATGGACAATGCCAAAAGGGTTATCGCTGTTTTGATCTCATTAATAAAAAATTGTACGTTTATCATCATGTTGTGTTTCTTGAATATATCCCATTCTTTTCAATTTTTGATAATACTCATGACTTCACTAAGTCTAACCTTATTCGTATTGATCCATTCTCCACTCATATTGATAGATCACATTTTCATACCCCATATACTGTTAATCCTTCATTTTCTATATGTACACATATGCCAACTCTTGATATCCTTTCTCCCTCTATAGTCCTCCAAGCACCGTTTAAGATTGTTGATCATGCTCCTACTCCCCATCGATATCTTAGTATATTCGTAAGTCTACTTAGTTACTTGATTTTCTTACTCTTGTTATTCGGAGCTCTTTTGCTGTTTCGTAACCTCTATTCACAAACTATCTGAACCCTTTTCTTATAAAGAAGCTATTCTAGATCCTCTCTGCCAACAAGCTATGGCTGATGAACCTAGGCTCTGATACCTAACCTAAGAATAACTAATCAATAAGGGTGAATTGATTTTTAAAACTTTTTTGACAATTAGTTTCAAACTTATTTAACTCACAAGATATGGATGCAAAATGTAANGGATAAGACACAATATATTAATAGCAATTTAAAGTGAAGTGCAATAATATAAATATAACAAACAAATTTAATGGGGTTCGATACACAATGTGTTCTACGTCCTCGTTACCAAGCTCTTCGTTATGAGCGAGGTAAAATGCACTATAATGATAACTTACAAATAGGGAGTATCGATCTTTAAGTGACTTACAACAAAGAACACTTATCATTTGGTGACTTACAACAATGAGCATCTATCCTTAACAACAATCGAGTTTTTAAAGGGGCTCTCGAAATCACCAAAATATAAGTAATAGTTTTTACAATTGAAAGAACTTCCTTAACAAATGATATAATCAAATCAAGTGTTTAGAGAGTTATGATAGCACTTCAATAGATAGCAAATAATAAAGCTCAAGTATTTATGTAGTAAACTTTGATGAATTATGAATAATGAAATAGTTTGTATCTTTCATCAAAGTTTTCGACTTATAATATTTCTTAATAAATAATACAAGTTAAGTGTGAAGAGACTTTTACACTTTAATAAAAGTGTTAGTTTTAGACTTTAATAAAAGTGTTGGCAAAAAATACTGCTATCAAGTATGAAGAATAGATGAGATTAAAAAAAAGTTCTTTGCAAAATAGAATTCTTAATAAGATATATGAAATATTTTTGATCAATCAAGAAATTATTTTATTATAAATGAAATAGAATGTAAAATCAAGTTAACTCAATGATATTCAATAAATAAGATCTCTTAATATCTCTTGTAAGTTGTTAGAATTGAATGCAAAAGAGATAGATATTTATAAAGCAAAAGAGATTCAAGCAGTCACTTTTGGTTTACCAACTTCGGTTGACTGAAAGTATGAATATAGCCGTTGTAGAAATTAAACCGTTGGAGTTTCAGTTGATACTTCGGTCAATCAATCTGGTCGACCGGTAGATGCTAGCAAATCCGGTAAATGGCCAATATTTCGATCGTTTGGTATAGAAATTTTGGAATTTAATTTTTATATCAAGATATTCGTTTTTCCAAAAATCTATTTCATATTTTATGAATCAAGATATTTTTTTGCAAATGACGAATTTATGAGAAATGGTTTGAACTTTATGCATTTGCTAAAACTGATGAGTTATACCTTTATATATAGATCGAAGCAACTTCTAAAGTTTTAATCTTTAAGGTTCTTATTCTCTTCGAGTCTCTTTTGACTGCTTATTCTTCAATTGGATGACGATTTGATCATTTGAGTGCTTAAAAAGATTTATTCATTAAAAGCTCAAGAAACTAGATATGTTAGAAATATAAGTGTATTGTTTGTTATAATCAAAACGAGTGGAGCTAATCATAGATCAACAGTAGCATGGTCCAGTATACATCGTGGTGTATACCATTGTTTATACTTTATCACATGACATTATCTAATTAAAAAGATAAAAGAATTTTTTTTTCATCCAATTATGTGTCAACCCAGATGACACAATCCATGATTTTATTGGTCAGTACGTGAACTTCACCCACTCATACCAATTTCTCCTGAGTATGGCAATGTATAATGGGTCCCATTTCGTCACACTCAATTGGATTATTCCATATTTTCCCTTTGACCTGTATAGTTAAGAGCTATTATTGCTAGGAGTGAGTAGGGGGCTGAGCGTGTGTTAGGTTGGATTGGTTTGGTTTGGAGTCTAATTCAAATCAACCCAACATGTTCGGTTTGACAATAATTCAAATCGAAACCAACCAATTCACGGTTGAAATCCAATCCAATCCAAATTGACAAAACTCTGGTTGGTTAGGATTTGGTTGATTGGTTTGGATTTGAGTCCAATTCAAGTTGAACAATTTTTTATGTGCCCAATGGTTTGAAATTTTTTTGTTGAATTTGAACAATTTTTTAAAAATTTGATATCATTTCAATTTGAACCAATTTCAGTTACATTAAAAAAAGTGATTTGAAAGGTTTTAAGCCGATTGAAGTTGGATCAATAGTCTATAGGATTAAATTCAATTCCAATAGAACAATATAAATTAAAAATATGGTAAAACTCGTTAAATAGATTATATCAAGATCAAATTAAATACATAATAAATCAATATAAATACATGTTGAGTACTTACATATTATATCTATTGAATAAAATGAATTCAACATAAATACTAAAAACGTTAAATCATCCAAACTCAATACAAAATCTTCTCCTTCAATCTTAGTGTTTAGTCAAAAATCACGCCAAAAAATCGAGTCGAGAAGTCGAGACAAAAGCAGCAATAAAAGACAGAAGAGACGTGAGACATGGGAGAATTTTGATCGTTAGGTTTTGTATTTTTGGTTTTAAGTACTAATTTTCTTTTTAATATTTTTAATTTATTGTGTTGGGTTGAGTTTGATTGAGTTTTAATAGATAATCAAGAACCCAGCCCAACCCAACCCAACCC
>CAIGRH010062456.1:0-12816 GCA_903798295.1 Fraxinus nigra
ACCTGTGTTAGAAGCCGTCTGATCGCTGTATCACTCTGCTTATAAATCAAATTTATGACTGTTCAAGTAGAGTAGAGATTGTCCTAAAACAAATCCAGACTGTGAATGAGCCTTCTATACCGATAAGGAGATTAGTCCGATTCTTAGCCCATAATTTAAATCTTCAGGCAAATAATAAAAGACGAGCAAAGGAAAAAAATAACTTACAGCCGCTGAAGAACTCAAGCCTGAACTGTCTAGACCATCAGTGCCACAGATAAAGCCAGTAATACCCTGAAAAATTATGACAGAATTGATCTAAAATATTATATAAACTTGCATGGCTCAACAGAAAGTTAATAAATTTTGACATGAACATGCTATCTCAGTAAAACGCAAACCACAAAAGAATGTTGAACAATAGCAGGAGGCATTTATTTCTACAACAAAAGAATATTAATTCACTTCATTAATTTTTTATAATTACTCTGAGGGATAACGTTTTACAGCTCTCTGAGCTAGTAATTTTAAGAAAAGAAATTTGGACTCACAAGCGTCCTATTTAACTTGGAGGTATCAGTTCTACACTTTCTCAGCTAGTAAGTAGTGATTCTCGTATGAGGTGGATCTCATAAGTAATCCCATCACTGATCAGAGTAAAATTTTGTCAACCTAGTCTGATCTTTCAGGAATCCTATGTGAAAGTTACAAAATTTTATTGTAAAGGAAGACCTTCTACTTCACATATGCATTGTAGGTAGCCTCCTTGAATATTAATTTGACTGTGACAAGTTAACAGGCAACAAATTTGAAATCGGAGGCATTTGAAAAGTCTTTTTCATATTTTTATCAATTTTGAGGTTGACCCACCTCTTTTCTCTTATGGAATTGTTTTATACTGTCCATGGATGAAATATTTTCGTATCTCGTTTCCATCCACTGAATGCGTTCAGACAGATAGTACATGAACCTTAGGTAGCCAGGCCACTCATTGTCAATTGGTCTTTATTTACAAATAGGAACTTTACAGTGTATGAACGAAAGCTATACAAGTTGTAGTACAGAAGAAGATATAGCCCATAAATGTTTAATTTGATATGTATTAGACTACGGAATAGGTTGTGTACTGCTGATGCTAAAACTTTCTATTCTTTTATCAATCAAGCTGCTGGAATTGTTATTTTACTAGATTTCTTATGCTCAGAATTTATGGATTATTTGGTATCTTTCAAACTTGTGGAAAATCGGGAGATCTGGTGCATAGTCACATTTACTTGAATTTTATGGAATTTAAGGTATTCTAGAGCAGTCCTTAGAGAAAAGAATTCGCCAATAGTTCTGTTCTGTAAATTTTATTATATTCTAGCATGTATACAAAATCCCATCTCGAAAACTTATTCTTTCAGAACACACACACCCACATCAATTGCATTTAGAAGTATTGGTCTGTTTTTTACTTGAAGCAGCCTTATCTAGAAGAAACGTTATGTTTTCATAAGTTAAAGGTCATCAGAAATTACTCCACAAGGCAATACCAGCCTATATGCATAGTTCAAAAAGTTCCTTATAGAATTTGTCTCCTCTTTCTGTTCTTCCTTGCTCAAAGCTACTCCGGTCAATTTTAGAAATCTTACTTTACAATGCCTGAACTCCATAACATCAAATTCACCACAAGAATGTCATATACCCCAAAGACAAAAGAAATAGCTATCGACAGCTTCATGGATGCGATAATAGTGCGAACTTGAAGTTCATCCTGAAAATTTTGTTCTTAATTTGCCCATTTTGATCTTTTAAGTCCATCATCATTCTAACTTTTCAGCACATAATAACATTGCATTGTACTTAATTTCCATTGTATGAAGTTAGTATCTACATTACGTAAGAGAGGGGGAGATGCCTTGTACTTCTTGTACAAAAATTAAATGCATTTGAGGAAGACCTGTATTTGATCGATCTCTAGACAAATGAAAAAGATAGGTCAATGCACATTGCGTAGCAACTTGTGGCATATTAACATGGAGAAAATTCAAGCCCAACTTATCAAGCTGCTGATGGTGCAAACACACACACACACACACACACACACATATATATATATAATATGCACATACAATGTAGCACCAGTCAGAAATGTAAATCATATCTGTTTCTAAAAGAAACCTAAGTATGAAAAATGTACTGTTCATCAGTATGGTACGAATGTTCTTGCACAATTAGTTCTAGAATCAACATTTTTCTTGTTGAATAAAGTGGTTATAAGATTTCAAGTTATGTAATCTACTCCATCAAAGAGGCATAAAAGATGGTTTTAACCTGTTTCATATTGTTCTTTCTTTTCTGTAAGGCATAAAGTGCTCCTCTTGCGTAATTTCCCCAGCTACATTCTTCGTTTGCATTAGGCAAACTCTTCTTGTCCCTGGGTAACTGGACTTCATCTACGCTGTGACACCAAGTATACAATTCATTTCATTTTGATGAGAACCGTGCAACTGTTATAGAAGTTAGAAGTATATAAACCTGTCATTCTCCTTCTCTCTGCATAGACTAATGATAGGAATACATTTCAAGTTCTTGAAAATTGCCAAAAAATGATTATTTTAGCACATACTTGGGTTACTTCAACAGAAAACCTACGCAGGTTATTCTTTCATTTTTAAATGGCAATATTTTTCATACCTAGCTTGCCACACTCGAGGTTCATCAATGAAAAAATTGTTCAGAGAAATGCTTAAAGACCATCATTAGGTTTGAATTATTCCCTCGATCCAACAAAAGATATATTGTTTAACTTTTGAAAGTTAAACAGAGGTCTTTGGTGGGACAGACATGATTAAAAATTTGATAAGTTATTACCCTGTTAGTTTTGGCCATCGAGAATCAGGCTGTAAATATTAGCAAAAGGAGAGATGGAGCGGAAATATGTTGCAAATGAGAAGGGAAACCATGGAGCCAACGAAGTTATGTAATGTAAGATATAATGGGAAACAAACAACGAGTATCAATACCTCATGCTCTATACGAACATCATTTACGGATAATAATAGCAGTAAAATATGATGCTCTATCAATAGATATCCCAGTCATTGTTGGTCAGAATTAATCTTGAAGAGATTTTAGTCTTCAAAATAAGGTCATTTTCATATATATATATATATTTGTTTATACTGATCAACAATGAAAATATTAGTTAGTTAACTCACTAAAACAACAATACAAGATATTACATTTCAAATTTTAGTCAGCAGTCATATCTTGTGTATATATAGACTTGAATGCTTAAAATGTGTAAAATCAATTATTGTTTAACAAACCTAATGATCCTGTGAATAACAATAAGCTCGTGTATTGGAGAATTTAAAGGAACTGTGAAGTAAGAAATAATGTCAATTAGTCACCTGAACCTAACTTCTCCTTTGAACTGTCCTGAGCGTATTAGAACCTTGAAAAATAAATATTAGCGATCAGTTGAACAAGGCAGCACGAAAGAAATATGAAAGGTATAATCAAATATGCGTTGCATGATAAATATTAATAATATAAATATGCACTAAACATTTCCATAGAGAAACCAAAGGCAGGTTCTTGAACAACTATCAACACTTCTTTATATGTGTTTTTCTATCTAAATTACATTGAAAGTTCATGCAAAGTTCATTGAAGTTCACCATAAGAATTTCGGCTGGCATGTTAGATGTCATACTACCACTGGCAATCCAACCTTACAAGTCTTAAATAAAATCCATGCCTGGCCAAATAACTTGTTGATGGATGCAGGACTGGCCCAATAATCATCCAGTTGCTTCAAGCATATGTTGAATGGAATATAATGACACTATTGAATGTAGTGCTGAACTTTATATTCATTATACAGAGAATTGCATACTGCAGATTTTTGCTAGCTTCTATTTGATTTTCCATGCTAAGGATGCCAAATAGCTAAAAAGGATGCAAAATATTGTGTAACATGTCTAGTTTTGCATCCAATCATGAGTTCTACATAGTGTTGTTCTTGCGTTCATAGGCGTGCTGAATAGAAAGTACCTGAGAATCATGAGAAGGAACAAAACCAAGTAGAATACCCTTGTTAATTGTCATAGCCGAAACAGTTCCACCCTGTAACATGAGACAGATGGTATTCTTTTCCTTAGTTCTTATGATGACCAGAAATTGTAAAACTTTGATATAGAAGTGGGTAAATAAAGAATCTAACTTTCAAAATGGAATATGTTCATGTAACTCGGGAGATAATACAATTGAGTATAAAACTGATTAGTGCAGGAACAAGGTACCATTTGGTGATCTTTAACAATATTGAAGACAATATTTAAATGATATATACGTGACCCTCTCTAACAACTTAAACTTTTAGACCAAATGATTCAACAAACATAATGCTAAGAAAATGTTCTGTAACTCAGATGCACAAGCATAAAATTTCAAGGGCCAAAGTTTAGCAAGTAGGCATCCCATATATAAATATCTGAAGAAGAAGAAGTACAATAGAAATACCTAGTGGAGAAATTCAAAATAATCAACAATTCAATTTTTCATGAACACGTCTAAATATGGTTATTAAATCAATTATTAATCACATAACTTCTAGGTTCATTACTATAGAATAAAATATGATATACTAAGAAGATAGTGAAATTCACCTGATGATCAACATGAGCTCCCAACGGACAAATCCTATATGGGGATACAACAACCCGAACCTCCTTAGCTTCTCTGCCAGACATTGCAGCAACCTTCTTTCTAATTACATTCAACTGCATTAGCAACAAACAAAAGCATTGGCATAAGCATGTCAGCAAGATAAAAAATCAAACTTCAGGTCACAAAACGAGAAAATTACTATTAACCATCAACAAGAATAGATATCAAAGATAAAAACATATATGTACAATGATGTCCTACTACAAGATAAAAATCTTGTTTTGCCTTTTCACTGTCAGTTTTTCATAATATATTGATATTTTATTATCAAGCATTTCGTAAATCCTACTACATAATCTTTAAATATGTACAATAATGTCAAAAAGGAGAATTATATATTACCATTAAACAGAGAATTATGGCTTTAAGAAATCAGATAAATAAGACATTAAGCTGAAATCCCGAATTAAAACCAATTTCCACGGTTTTTCCATAAGCACATTTTCATTTCTTATCAAACATTTTGTGGACATTAGTACAAAATATTTAGATTGAAAGTAATTCAAGCTGACGATAAAAAGGCAAAACAAGATTCATTCTACATGAGAAACAATACTTCCTTGAATTGAACTGAATGGAACTTTATGAAAACCAATACAATGAAACTACTGGATATTCAATAAAGTCAAAATCAGATCACTATAGAGTTACTTGAAATAACATATAAATAAAATATTAAGTTGAAATCCAAAATTGAAACCGACTTCCACAATTTTTGCATAAGAACATTTTCATTTCTTTCAAACATTGTGGATCTAACACATAATCTTTATACTGTACATAAATAGTTAGTTCACATTGACACTGAAAAGGAAAAACAAGATTTCCCTATCCCTTTCCAATTGATAAATAATACTCCCTACAATTGAACATTTGAACTGAATGGAATTTCGATGAAAACCAATATCATAAAACTACTGGAAATTCAAGAAAAAATAAATCTGGTCATTATAGAGTTGCATTACTCGAAATTGAAAGGTATATTGTAAATTATAACAACAATCTTTCAAAGATTCAACCACAATGAGATCAAAACACCATAGTATCAGTTCCCGTGAATCAAGAATTACCTCTGATTCAGAAGGCCAACGCATTGAGCCCATCTTCGGAAAATGGCAGCTGAATTTCGATTCAGATGATTTCTTGAACTGAGTTTTCTACGTAGATTAAATGAACCGGGAAATTTTTGTCGGTTGAATGGTCGGTTGGTGTTTAGTTTTTACTTCAATTTCATTGTGCACCTAACGTAATGCCGAGCATTAGAAGGTATAATACAATGATTAATTTAGCCCGGATTCTCATTCTAATTTTTTTCTTCATTTTCAGCTATACATTTTTCAAGTAAAATAATATTACACACAAATCTAAAACTTTTCATCACTTTTCCACCACACATTCTCTCGTCAATCACCATTTCAAAAATTTTATTCTCATTAAAATGAGATTCAAACACACGATCCAGTGTGTACAATTTTTTGATAGGTGAAATTGTCTTGAAGATGAAACGAGCATAAAAGAAGTGAATTGGGACCCCAAATGGAGTTTTAAGGATGAATTGAAGAGCTATCAAAAAATATGAAATTGATTGGAAGCTTCGAAAATGCTAATGGGATGAATTCACAAGTTGTGGGGACTAAATTTGATATCTAGAGAAGTCTGGGGACCATCTTGAACATTTTCCAAACTTTGGAGGGTCGAATTTGAAGAAAAATAAAAGTTGAAGAACCAAAGTGGATGATCAATCTGGAATCAATTGGATGTGATAGAATTGAATTTGGTTGATTTAAAGATGGAGAGACCGTACAAAAAACCTAGAGTAAGGGACAAAACTGCACATGAATCAAGAACCAAGACGAGACATAAAGTTGTAAACAGGGGCTGCGATCGCATCTATGCTTTAAGCAACCGCAGCTAGAGAATTAACAGGTCGATCAAAGGCCTACTTGCCACAATGGACCCTAGTGAGCAGTAAAGCTCATGGTGATCACGGGTGGCAACCAGTAGGTATATATGAATTTGGAAATTTGTTTCCTAATCCAGGGACAATTTGGGTATTTCAGTTACACCACTTCCAAGAATATTAAGGATTTTATAAAGAATAGATCAAGCTTAGAGAGAAGGATTCTATAGTACACGATAGAAACATCAAATTATTGGGAGTAAAATTGCAAGAGATTCATCGAGGCTCAGATCATTTTGAATAGGAGGAAAGGGTCATCTACAATCATTGAAGAGATTCAATATTAAGTGTTGTACTCATCTTTTCTTCCAAATTTTTCGAGTTCTGTATTCATAATATTCTTGTATTTTTGTAATAAAAGCTAAAAATTTTGTGATTAGGATTAACAATGAAATCTTGTTTAGTTGCTCTTTTGTTTAATTACATTTTTCAACTTGATTGTTTTGTAATTTTTTTATTCAGTGTTGACGTTTGATCACCATTAAAACGTATTTATGGTTTATATTGATTCCAAGATGCTTGGTATAAATCAGCACTTTTTGGTTGATGTCATTGAGTACATTTGCCACCTTGAATTGTCAATGAATTTTGTGTACGAGATTGAATTGTTTGAGTTGGTAAAACTAGATTACAATTTAGCATACGAGCCTATACTAAAGTTCAATCACTTATCCTATATGTGAGAATAGTTTGAGGGTGGTCAAATTAATAGAAGTAGTTAGATACATGTTTATTTTGTGTGTATAAATGTGTGGAATGATTTTGGCTAAGATGATGGAAAATATTATTGACCGTATGCTAGGGATTTGATCCCAACTACTCGTCTCAATCAAAGGTATTGCACTAATCATAGACGCAAAAGGGAAAGAGCTGTCATGGTCTACGTGACACAAAGCTACCCTTTAAAATCCAATGAGGACACTAAATGAATATTCCAAAATATTCAAAATAAGGATAAAGCATTTGTATGAAACAGAAGGTTGGGTTACTATGGAGAATTTTCATGAGTCTAGTTAGTTACTTTGTCGATTTGATCAATGGGTGATATATCTTACTAGAAGGGAAATGATAAAATTTGACCATTGAGAGTTAGGTTTGAACCAACTTAAAGAATTTACTATCTTATGCAATCTTGACTAGATTTAGGTGATGATAATTTTTATCTAATTTTTGGTATTTGGGAGTATGTTGTGAATTAACTTTGCGGTTTTAAACCTGAGACGAATTCAACTAAATATCATAAGCGAGTCCTTGTTGTTTGCATGCCTTCTGTGTTAGTTGAGTAGATAGTTTTGTTCAAGGATTAGTAAAAGCATAAGCTCGTGGTGTTTGATAAGAGTGTATCACAAGCTTATATAGACTTTCAAACTTGCGTAATATAGATCAATTTGGGAAAAAATTTGCTTAATTTAGTGTATATATTTCTTTGATAGGTGAAACCTTGACTTGGATTCGAAACGAGCTTAAAGGAGGTGAACTGGGGCATAACTGGAGCTTTTAGGATAAAATTGAAGAGCTATTGACGAGTATGGTCTTGATTAGAGTTTTGAAAGTGCTAATTGGATGAATTCGAAAGTTTTGGGGACCAACTTAAACATTCTCCAATCTTTGGAGTGTCAAATTTGAAGGACAAAAGTGGATAAGTTTGGAAGATGGATGGTAAATAAGGAATCAATTGAGAGTGATATGACCGATTTTTATTGATTTAAAGATGAAGGGACCAAAGGTGTACAAAAACTTGGAATGGGGTACCAAACTCCACACAAACCAAGGACTAAAGCTCCGTAGAAAGCTTAAATAGGGGCTGTAGTCGCAGCTTTGCTTTAAGTGATCACTGCTTAAGCAATAAGGGACAATCAAAGGCCACTGCGATCGCAATCGGCACCCAAACTGTAAAATAAAGATGAATTCTAGATCAAGAAGAGACCAAATTTCATACCACAACCATTCGAAAAGAAAAGATTAGATTAGATTTTGCATTTAGTCCATGTTTGGTGTAGATTAAAATTAGATTTTAATAAAAGATGATGAAATGTATGATTAAAATATTAACAATCTTAAAAAATGTAAAGTTAAAACTAAAAATTAAAATCGGATTTTACCAAACGGGGTGTTAATGCAGCAGTGTCTATAACTACCACTGAATCTCTCCTCTCTTTTAACAAACCTACTGAATCTATAACTACCACTGAATCTCTCCCTTTTCTCTTTAAGAAAACCCTACTGCATCTATAACTACTACTGCAAATAGATCAAAAAAAATCCACAACAATGGCCTCAGCAATCAAAAAATTCAACAGAGATCAAATTGTACGCCTCAAACAAGTCATTCAGCGTTGGAAAACCAAGAGTCTCGACCGTATGCCACCGCCAGGGTCTTTAGCCGTTTACGTCGGCCCGGAGCTTCGCCGGTTTGTCATCCCAACACGATTTATCAACCTCCCGGTTTTCGTCGGTCTCCTTCACAAGGCGGAGGAGGAGTTTGGTTATCAAACCTCAGGCGGCCTGGTATTGCCGTGCGAAGCCGGGTTCTTCAGAAAAATCCTGAATTTTCTCGAAAATGACGAGGAGAAATTTGGTGGGTTGGACCTGGATGAGTTCGTGAAGATGATTTATGAAGTGGGTTTTGAGCCGTTTGATCAATCATCTTGTAAGGGATTTAGTACTGCTCCATTGTTGCAGAAGACTAGGGTTTGATACTTTTTCACAATGCAATATGCCATTTTTTACAGGCATTTGCATCTTTTTCGAAATCTAGGTTGAGTTTTATTTTATTTTGTAAATCCTTGAGGTTAACAAGAAGTTTAATTAATTAATTTTACTTTTTTTTTTTTCATGCTACGTTATGGAATATTGATTTGCGTGGTTATAGATTTTTAATTTGTTGTTCCTGTTTGTAATTTAAATCCACTATAATTAAGTTTATTGTTTCTAAATTTGTGAATAATTTCTTTAATTCTATGAAGTTGATTTTTAATTTTAGCGATTGAATTGTAATTAACAAATGATATTGATTCTATTCGGTTTGAAATCGTCAAGAAAAATGAATTAATTTTCATATCTTCTAACTTTTTGTAATTGTGATCACACTCGTATCTCAATTTACAACTTAGGACTGTGTCACATAATAAAAAAGGTTTATTCAAAAATCTCAAAAAAGCTACCGTTTATCCCAAAACAATCAATATATTCAAAAAAGAATAATGATTTCAATGTTCATTTAGAAATTCGAATAGTTGAAATCATGAAAACATACGTCATGGTGCTCCACCCATCTTCGACACTACTTGAATGTTTACACGATCATTTAACATTCAAATAAATAATTTCGATTAGGTGAGACATAGTGTAACAAATTATAAGTTAGGATTCTTGATCGAATTTACCTTAAAAACAGCTATTTATCTAATATTGTATATGCCATGAAGATGAATCAGATTCAAAAATCCATTCATAGAGAATAGAAACAGAACTCTGAACTATCTAGGTCATATAATCTAGGAAATCTGTTTCTTGTTGACACAAAATAAATTCATAGTTATCTAGGAAATCTGTTTCTTGTTGACATAAATTCGGAAGTTTTTAACCTTTCTTTGCCACATGTCAAAACTACCTCTTTTTCTTCATCCTTTGCCCAATATTGTTGGTTCTTGACTAGTCTGCTCCATCAAATTTTCATTTTTTTAGGATTTAGTAACGTTGAACTATTTTTTTTTTCTGTATAAAAAGTTGCCAAAATAAATAAGAATACTTTGTTTTATAAATGTAATTTATGGAGATAATTCTAAGAAATTCTTACTTTTAATGACAAATCTTTATCTTAGTACTTCTTTATCAACTAAGAACTCTCTGGATGAACGTGAAACCAACTACCAATAAATTTGTTTCTTTTGATTAAGTGTGATTCCCTACGACATGATGATGTTGGGTTTTTTGATACCCAATAAATCTGGGAGATGATATAAAATCGATATTGAATAATTATTATATCGACACCTAAGATTGATGATCCGACCCTAAAACTATATTGGACGATTGAAAGCAGTCTAATTAATTAGGGTTTCTCATGGCCCGATTTCTCACTTATGGATGGCTCGTTTGGCCCACTCTTTGTTTCCTTGTTGGGCCGGCCCATCCCTATGCCCTAAGTGATCCATATATATTTCCTTCTTCTTGTCTTGGTCATTGGGGAAGTGTGTTTTGTCTTGCAATAGAGAGGACTCGGCTGCCTTGCTTTGTGCTTCCGTTCTTTGAAGTTTGCCTTGTGATCTTCTCCTTGCCCTTTAGCCTTTGTGGCTACAATCACCTTCCCCATTTGTGTTCTAAGTTGGCATATTGGTAGCAATCTAAGTGAGAGAGTTTGAAGGTTTCTTGGGTCATTTTCTTGGTGTTGACTTGGTTGAAGACTGAACCCGGTTTTGGTGTGTTTGGAGAACCAAAATCTTACAGATGACTCTCTAACATCTCTCATACTATAATACCAGTACTCATTGGAAATGAGTGATTGTACATACGGCGCAGATCATTCAACTTTAAGCTGAATTGAATTCGGGTCATTATCTTCATATTACCAAATTTTAATTTGTTTGTAAATTTGATCGATCATCTTAAATTTCGTATAGTCAGATTAACTAACTTTGATTTGCAGCAGATTTAGTCATTATGTCCACTGCCCCTTCAGTTTAATTAATATAACACGCTAGCATGGATGTTAGAGCTAACGAAAATAATTTTTTTAAAAGAAAATGTACGAACTAAAAACATGTTAGATACATTTTAATATCAAAGTCCAGGTCATCATATTATGTTAATTATATTGGCGGTAGTAGATAGAGTCATTAGATCGTATCAAATTGAAGATGAGTGATTATAATGCAACTTTTTTCAAAGTTGAGTGATGGAAGTGCATTTAACTCCATTGGAAAAAAATTTCTTTTCTTTTTTTCATTTGGTAAAAATAAAATAAAATAAATAGTTTCAATTCTTAAATCTTTTGAAAATAAGTTAAAATTAACCCAATGATGCCCATTCAATAAGAAACATGTATTGTATCTTATACATGACGTTTTGACGATCAACTCCGAGCAAGATATGTTTTAATGACTTTGTTCTTGCAAACAAATTGCATTCTTGGTGTTTGAAGTTGGCATCGTTTTGAATATTATGCACTGATTATGTGCGATCGAGCATATTCTATTTTTACGGTAATTGTCGTAATTGGTTATTGTTACTTTTGATATAAGAAAAAAAATTATAGTTTCAAATATCGAGCATGAACAAAGGCTTGGAGAATTAACTTAGCTCATAATTCTTCATGTTATTAAGATTTGAGATTCCATTTTGAGATGACAACTTTATTAATAGTGATACCTATATTAAAATAAGGCATAAAAGAATATACATAGAATGTATTTCCTTTACACACACACATATAATTTACTAAATTAATTATAANATAAAAGAATATACATAGAATGTATTTCCTTTACACACACACATATAATTTACTAAATTAATTATAATTATTAAGATTAGAAAACCAAATATTTTAAAGTTTTTAAGAGGGTTCTTGTACGCATGTGAGCATTGGGACGGGCTCTGTACAAAAGTTAGGGTCTCGGAAACTAAAGATTCTGTTTGGTAATGAAATGGAGGATACAGAAATCCGCAGATTTTCAAAGCAAAGCGTGAGAGTTTTTGAGTTTTGAGTGTGAGTTCAAATAGTTATTTATTTATAATTAATCGCGATCAGGTTCGACTGTGTCACCCTAACCAAGATGCTTGGACCTCGTTCGGGATATACTTCATGTTTTTCAGTGCATCGACATCAACAATACTTTATTGCAAGGTAGTTTCAAAAGTTGTACACACTTAGTCCCTATTTGAATTCAAATCAAAGTCAGCAACTAATTTTTACTACATATTTTATAGAAATTTTTTAACAATATATTTCATCAACCTTTATAAAAATCTGCAAAAAAAATCCGATTTTAATCCCACCAAATAGAGGCTGAATAACTATCGTATTATCAACTATTAATTGTTGACTTTTATACAATCTTTATCCTTAGACGCGACAACAAATAGAAGAATGAGAAAATCTTAGTGAACATGGCTTACATCACTTGCATTCAATACACAAGTCATGAACCCCTTGC
>CAIGRH010062493.1:0-12330 GCA_903798295.1 Fraxinus nigra
TCTCCAGGGCTTGACATGTATCTATTCAATACACTTATTGAGTAAGGTAAATTAGGTCTAAAACAGACCATTAGATACATAACAGATCCAACAACATTAGAGTATGATACCCTTGCCATTCCCGCAAACTCCTCTTAAGATTTGCAACATTGTTCTTTTGGAAGTTTGAAGTGATTTATTAAAGGTGAACTCACTTTTAGTATCAAGCATAGAAAACTTTTCCAATAGTTTTAAAACATAAGATTTCTGACTGAGACTTAGGTTGCCCTCTCTTGTATCTCTTTTAATTTTGATACCTAAAATCTTTCTTACATGACCTAAGTCCTTCATTTCAAATTCATATTTTAACTTGCTTTTTATTAACTCTAACTCATTTATGTCATGACTAGCTAAGAGCATGTCATCTACATAAAGGAGTAGATAAAGTGAATCTTCACCTCCACTTTCTTTACAATAAAGATAGGCATCAAAATTACTTCTTTTAAAACCAAGTCTATAAAAGTATCAAATTCTTTGCACCATTGTCTTGTAACTTGTTTTAAGTCATATAAATTTTTTTTAAGAAAGCATACTAAGTCAAATTTTTTATTTAATTAAAAACCCTTAGGTTGTTCCATGTAAATAGTTTCATCAAGACTACCATTTAAAAAAGTTATTTTTACATCCAGTTGATCCAATTCCCAATTAAATTGTATGGCTAAGGCTAAAATTACTTTAATGGTTGTAAACTTTACATTGAAATATATTCACTCCTTTTGAATAAAGCCNAGTCCAAGTATAAAAGTATCAAATTCTTTGCACCATTGTCTTGTAACTTGTTTTAAGTCATATAATTGTTTTTTAAGAAAGTATACTAAGTCAAATTTTTTATTTAATTCAAAACCCTTAGGTTGTTCCATGTAAATAGTTTCATCAAGACTACCATTTAAAAAAGTTATTTTTACATCCAGTTGATCCAATTCCCAATTAAATTGTATGGCTAAGGCTAAAATTACTTTAATGGTTGTAAACTTTACATTGAAATATATTCACTCCTTTTGAATAAAGCCTTTTACCACAAAAAACCTATTTACAGTCAACAACCCTCTTTCCATCGAGTTTTTTAGTCGGAATCCATGTTTTATTTCTTTTAAAAGATTCCATTTCATCTTGCATTACTGCTAGCCAATTATTGAAATCTTTACTACTTGTGGCCTTTTTAAAGGATTCAGGTTCATCTTCATTCAACCCTTGAAAGGTAAAAAAAAAAAGCTTCATCATCAAACCTAGAGGAGGTCTGATCTGTCTTCTTTACCTATCTCTAGTAAGCTAGTAATCATCTAAAAGTTGATTTGCTTCCAAATCAGCCTCAGATTGTTCAGATCCTTCAGTACTATGAGTTTCAACTTTCTCATTTTCAATTTGAACATCAAGTTGATGATTTTCATCATTAACTTCCTCCATCTCAGTTTCAGTCTCTCTTTCTACATTTTCATTGTGTCTTAGGGGCTCTAGGTTTTCTTACATTTTCAAATAAGGTAAATCATCTTCATTAAATACAATATTTCTACTTATAATTATCTTATAACCTTGGGTCTCCCTTACCCATAGTTTATACCCTTTTACTACTTCACCATAATCGAAAAGAACACACCTAAGTGCTCTAGATTCTAATTTCCCTTAAGATTGATGTACAAAGGCTGCACATCCAAAGACTCCCAGGTTACTAAAACCAACAGACTTTCCAGTCCAATTTTCTTCTTCAGGAGTTATAAAATGTATAGTATTAGTAGGACTTCTATTGATTAGATAACTAGCTATTTTTGTAGCTCCCCCCTCCCAAAATAGATTGGGAAGACCAGAACTTAAAAGTATGCCTTTGCTTTTTCTAAAACAGTTCTACTTATTCTTTCAGCCAAACTATTTTGTTATGGAATGTGTGTCACGGTTCTATGTCTTAATGTACCATACAACTTTCACAACTCATCAAATTCAGAATGCAAAATTCCAAACCATTATCAGTTCTTAACACCTTAATCTTTTTGTCAGTTTGATTTTCAATTAGTGTTTTCCATTCTTTGAAAACATTAAAAGTGTCAGAATTTGATTTGAGAAGAAAAAACCAATATTTTCTTAGAAAAATCATCAATGACCAAAATGAAGTTTTTAAAACCAGTATGAGTTGGCATAGAAGCTGGTCCCCAAAGATCAGTATACAAATATTCAAGTATTGACACAAATTTATGCATTCCAGGTATTAAAGGCAATCTATTATGCTTTCCTAGAATGCAATGATCACAAAAACTAAGTTTCTCAATGTTATACTTTCTATAAGCACATTGTCTTTTCAAAATCTGTAACCCTTTGTCACTAATATGATCTAACCTTTTGTGCCATATTAGGGATTTAACAAGTTGAACAAAGATTGCTGTTGAAGTGGAATAAAAAATTGAGTTTGCAAAATATAAAATCGATGTCTCTTGGGGGCTTTAACAATCAAATGTGATTCCCTCAAGATTTTAATGTATCCCTTATTAATCATAATTTCATAGTTTAGGTCATCTAAAACACCCAAAGAAATAAGATTTCTTTTTAAATCAAGAAGATATCTAGTCTTTTCCAAGACAAATTGATTATTACCCCCTACTTTTAAAGTAATGGTTCATATTCCCTTAAACGACATGTCATTTGATTATCCATTAAAACCTTACAACCATTTACAATTTCAAACTCAGTAAACCATTCTCTACAACCTGAATCAAGAATCCATTCTTGACTAGATTGATAGTTCAAGCAACATAGACTTCATCAATATTTACCTCATTATTGCATGCTGATGCTGCATCACCATCAATCCTAGACTCACTTCTTTTATCACTAAGTCTGTTATGGCAACCTTTGATAAAATGATCTTCTTCTTGATAGTAAAAATATTTCTTACCTTTTGTTTTCATTTTATTTTTCAGATTTCCCTTTTTCTTGTATCCTGATTTTTTATTGAAATTACTATTATTGGAATTAAACTTAGACTTAACCATCAAATTCTCCCCACCGACATATTCTTTCTTCTCAGATTTTGACTTCAACTCATTGTTTCTTAAGGCATTAATTATAACATCAGTAGTTAGAGTTTCCCTCCCATGTTCAATTGCATTTTAAACATCTTTATATTTATCACAATTGAATTTAATATAACCACAACCGGCTGATCTTTTGAGAGTTTCTCATCACAGTTGGCTAGGTCACAGAATAATTTATTGAATTTGTAAATATTAACCTCAAGATCTAGGGATAGGTCCAGTTTAAAACCAAAAAATTGTTTCAAAAGATACATTTTATTTGGAATGGTTATGTTCAAATATGTAGTTCCAACATTTTCCACAATGCAACACCAGTCTTTGTTTCACCAATTTCTCTAAGCACATTATCAGACAGATGCAGAAAAATAGAACTCGATGAAATTTCATCTTGTTCAGTTACTTTAATAACTTGAAGATCTGTACGCCAAGATTCATCAATGACATTTGCACATTTTTGTTAAAGTAAATGTGCTCTCATTTTCTGGTGCTAGAGACTAAAGTCTCATTTACCATTAAAAACTTTCAATTTAAATTTTGAAAGTGTCATGATCAAGAAATTTGAATGAAGCAAAAAAAAAAAAAAAACACGCAGATCACATAGAACACTTCAAAAGTATATACAAGTTCAGTAGTTTCACAATAATTTGTTCCAAATAATACACCCGCAGAAACGTTTCTTTATCACAAATCAAGTATATATTGTATCACTATGCAATATACAATTAATAAAAAAATGTTTAGAAAATTTAAATCTAGATCTTTGATAGAAATCAAGACAACCCTCAGATTTTAGACAACTCGAAGGGTTTTTGGACAAAGGAATTACCAAGAAAGTTTCGGATCTTTAGATCTAAAAACACGTTTGCAAGAAACTATAAAGTATAAGCAAATAATATGTACTTAAACTGTAAAACATGAACGAACTCACCAGATCCCTTTATTAAAGTTTTAGAAAATAGGAACGAACTACCGAACCAAGTGTCAAACTTTTAGATCTACAAAGATTGGTGCCAAGAACCACTATCTAACTGCTCAGATACCACTGTTAAGATTAGGCTCAAGAATTATTAGATACTTTTCCAACAAATCATAGAAATATAAAGCACAAAAACTAAAAGAAACAAGAGAACACGAAGATTTTCGCTCTAAAGCAAAAGGTTCAGAACATAAAGTTCCTAATCCCGTTTTGAGCTTCCGCCACCAGCAAAAACCACTATATTAAGAATCGGAACCAAAGAAACTATCGAAGATACACTCTCAAAGCACTCAGTATGAATCACTTAAGATTACATTTACAAGCCTTTGATATATGCAAATGTCTACTAAAGAACTTAGTGCTCAACCACATACAAACCACTCAAGATCTATACACAACTAATATTATCTAACAAATCAAGGAGAGCTTTCTGTATTTTTGAGTGAAAGAAAGATACAAGAGAATAACAGAAGTCACCCAGAGAGAGAGAGAGAGAGAGAGAGAGAGATTTGAATGAATGAATCCACATCTCAAACCTTAGGAAAAATGAACGGTATAAAGAAGTCACCAGATGGTCAGCCATCCAATGGTGTTAAAGATGACACTTGGCGACATCAGTGTCGTTAATATCCATAAAAGAAGGCACATTTATCTGAAGCATGTTTTAATAAGAAATAAGGCAGCAATCAACAAGTCAACAAAACACCCGATCAAAGCATCCAACTAATAATCCAGTCAGCAGATTAAATATCATCATTGTGCCACATAATCTCCACACATTTCAACACATCATTGGACAGTTTAAAAAACACTTTTCCCACCTACAATTTTTTAAAAACAAAGAGGATGTCATCCTCATTGTGAGCGAAATGCTGTACAAGTAACATCATTGTTATATGTACGGTCAATTTGTAAGGGATCAAAGAGTAGAATAGTTCATTAGACAAATATACAACTTCAATAGTCAAATACAAATTAAGCTCATTTGTCTTCTATTAAATCAATTTTTTTTCGAAAACTCATTTTAACTACACATTCACATAATAAAATATTTTGCATATAAATTCAAAATTTGTTCTTACTTTTTAATCACATATTATCAAAAAAATCGTTATTTCAAAATTCATTCTCCCTAAAAAAAAAAACTCCTTTTTAACTGAAGACATACATAGGCTAAAGGCAATGAGCATAGTAAGAAAACGTGTTTGCTTCTAAACTATTCTTCTCCTCTAGACATTCGAGGATTGCACGGGTCACCATTTTTTATTTATATTATAAATGTGTATAATATAATATGTTTAGTCATTCAAAAACGCATTTTTAACTCATTTTCAACCACATATATTTTAAATAAAATAATTTTTGTATTTTAATTTGTTTGTACTTTTTAATCACACATTCTTTAAAAAATTATTTTTTACAAAATTTATTCTAAAAAATCTTCACGAAATGGAGATTTCTTTCTCCAAGACCCAAGTCATTCGAACTTACTCAAATCTTTCTGATTTGTAATATTCTTTTAGTTTTTCTTAAAGTTTTCCATACCATTAGTGATGGCCGGCTCGGCCTGTATAAGCACGAGCTCGACTCGTGCTCGCCATGAGCCGAGTTTCGGCTCGGCTCGTTACTCGTGGGTCGCAAGCCGGAGTCCGACTTTTTAAATTTTTTTTTAACTATATCTGTTCTAAACCTTAAAAAAAAACGAGCCACTCGTAAAAAATGAGCTAAGCTCAGCTCGGGCTCGAGCTCTTCTTTTGGTGAGCCGCTCGACTCGATTGACACCACTTCATGACATCATATAAGTTATTATACTATCATATTATTTCATAAAATAAATAAACATTATCTTTAATATTTATACATCGCTAGAGTAGTCACAGTCACACACCAAAAGCTGTCGGCAAAAATCCACAAATATAATTCTGAGTGTGTTTTTTTTTTTTAAAATAATAATAATAATAATAAAAAAAAAAGCTGGTCAAGAAACAAGGAACTTGATTGGAGTGGCTGCTCCCGGGAGACGCCACCTTTACGGGTGTTTGACGGAGGTCTTGTGGTTTCAAAATAGCAAAAAAATTCTAGATTTCGTGCACATAAATTTGTGTTTCTGGTAACATTAGGTCCCTATCAATTCAGTATTTTGCATTAAAGGCAGGTGTGTACAAGTTGGATTTGAATACATTTTTACATTGTTCAAACGATAAAATATTACACAAGTTGAGTTACTTTTTTCTTTGAATCGAGATAGAATGATTTTTTTTTTCTTCGTGAAACTGAATAATGCTTACAATGTTAAAACCTCTAAGGCTCTAACTAAACTAGCCTAGCCAACTCAACGAGCTATTAATATATTCAACTTTCTAGTTCTCCATCGACGTATATGTAAATCTAAACCAAACAATATTGCGCACATAACTAGTCTAGCGAACAAAACGAAGTAACGAACTGATTCAATGTATTCAACTTTTGGTTTACCATCAAAATATATGTAAACCTAAACCAAAGAAGATTGCGTACATTTACAACAATAAGTTGAAGTTTCATATGGACTATCTTAATTCACATTTAGGGTCCTTTTCAGATTTATGTTACACACGACACAATGGTTGTTAGTTTTCTGCTACAAAGTCTCGAGGAAGTAGACATTGGAGCACGACAACAAATCTAAATCTACACTCGTAATCAATCCGAGTTCAATAGTTTAGTAAATTGTCTGAATGAAACGTAGGGTTTATTACAGGCATAAAAATTAAAATGTAAAAACAGTTTTTGTCAAGCCACGTCTCTATCATTATCTTTAATAATTATACATCGCTACAGTAGTCACAGACACACACACACACCCCCAAAAGCTGTCGGCAAAAATCCACAAATATAATTCTGAGTGTGTTTTCAAAAAATAATAATAAAAAAAAGTTGGTCAAGAAACAAGGAACTTGACTGGAGTGGCTGCTCCCGGGAGACGCCACCACCTTTACGGGTGTTTGACGGAGGTCTCGTGGTTTCAAAGTAGCAAAAAAATTCTAGATTTCGTGCACATAAATTTGTGTTTCTGGTAACATTAGGTCCCTATCAATTCAGTATTTTGCATTAAAGGCAGGTGTGTACAAGTTGGATTTGAATACATTTTTACATTGTTCAAACGATAAAATATTACACAAGTTGAGTTACTTTTTTCTTTGAATCGAGATAGAATGATTTTTTTTTTCTTCGTGAAACTGAATAATGCTTACAATGTTAAAACCTCTAAGGCTCTAACTAAACTAGCCTAGCCAACTCAACGAGCTATTAATATATTCAACTTTCTAGTTCTCCATCGACGTATATGTAAATCTAAACCAAACAATATTGCGCACATAACTAGTCTAGCGAACAAAACGAAGTAACGAACTGATTCAATGTATTCAACTTTTGGTTTACCATCAAAATATATGTAAACCTAAACCAAAGAAGATTGCGTACATTTACAACAATAAGTTGAAGTTTCATATGGACTATCTTAATTCACATTTAGGGTCCTTTTCAGATTTATGTTACACACGACACAATGGTTGTTAGTTTTCTGCTACAAAGTCTCGAGGAAGTAGACATTGGAGCACGACAACAAATCTAAATCTACACTCGTAATCAATCCGAGTTCAATAGTTTAGTAAATTGTCTGAATGAAACGTAGGGTTTATTACAGGCGTAAAAATTAAAATGTAAAAACAGTTTTTGTCAAGCCACGTCTCTATCATTATCTTTAATAATTATACATCGCTACAGTAGTCACAGACACACACACACACCCCCAAAAGCTGTCGGCAAAAATCCACAAATATAATTCTGAGTGTGTTTTCAAAAAATAATAATAAAAAAAAGTTGGTCAAGAAACAAGGAACTTGACTGGAGTGGCTGCTCCCGGGAGACGCCACCACCTTTACGGGTGTTTGACGGAGGTCTCGTGGTTTCAAAGTAGCAAAAAAATTCTAGATTTCGTGCACATAAATTTGTGTTTCTGGTAACATTAGGTCCCTATCAATTCAGTATTTTGCATTAAAGGCAGGTGTGTACAAGTTGACTTTGAATAAATTGAGATAGGGCTTCAAACTCAAACACTGCCTTACTTTTTTCTTTTAATTGAGATATGGTTTTTTTTTTTATCTGAAACTAAATAATGAAAACATCTAAGGCTCTACCTAAACTAGCCTAACCAACTCAACGAGCTATTAATATATTCGACTTTCGAGTCCTCCATCGAATAATATGTAAATCTAAACCAAAAAATATTACAAAACGAAGTAACGAACTCATTCAATGTATTAACTTTTTGATTCACCGTCAAAGTATATGTAAACCTAAACCAAAGAAGGTTTGCGTACAATTACAGCAATAGATCCAAATACGTTTTTTTTTTTTTTTCCCTTTTTTTTAAAAACTTATTAGGGCAATTGTTTAAATGTGGTGGAAATATGTCCTTTGGCTTGTGTGAACGACTAACAATAAATTGAAGTTTCATATGGACTATCTCAGTTCACATTTATGGTCCTTTTCAGATGTATGTTACACACGACCCAGTGGTTGTTAATTTTCTGCGACAAAGTCCCGAGGAAGTAGACATTGGAGCACGACAAGATGATAAATAGACAAATCAAAATTGTGTATTTTTCCATATTCAGATCAATCTGAGTTCAATAGTGTAGTAAATTGTCCGAATGAATCTGATGAGATTAAATGTCACTTTACGGTTGACTCCAATTATAGCTTTCCAATGTGAGTAACACATTGAATCTCTGTTTGAGTTACATTAAAATTCTCATTCTCATTATTCTACTCATTTTTAACGACACATTCTTCAATAAAATAATATTTTCCATCACATCCATTAATTTACTATTTCAAAATATATTTTCTTCAAAATAATGTAGCTCAAACAGAATTAGTTAATTAATTAGAGGACTATGCTATTTTGATTATTTATTTAACTCTGCAAATATTCATAATCACTCTCTTAAAGCATTGTATATCGATTCATGTTTGATGTTGTATACAAAACAAGTATTTAAAGTATAAATTAGACAAAGTTTGTTTTAGACATCTCGTCGAAATAATGATATACATATATATTTTTTTTCACGTACGCATGTTTCAAAAGAATTGTGTATGATTAAAATTTAAGAACTTATAAGAGGTTACAGTCGACGGTTAAAAATCCAACTGGTCATTGAACTTTTCACAATGTTTTTCATTGGCTATTAAACTTATCAAATTGTTATTTCATTGAAAATATTCAAAATTTAAAAGTTATTTGAATGGTTACCGAATTTGTTAATTTGTTATTTCATACATCACTTAATAACTCAATGTTAGAAAATTCAACAGACTCATTGCATGACAAACAAATATGCTGACATTGCGATATGATTTGATAAGTTAATTGGTGACCATCCGATAAATTTTTAGAGTTTAATGACATGGGATAATAATTTGATAAGTACGTTGATCATTCGAACAACTTTTAAAAATTTAATGGTCAATGGATAGTTCGATAATGATTTTCATTTAGTATTTTTTTTATTACTTTTCACTGTTAATCGAATCTTTGGTTGATTTGTCGTCAACTAACGATGATAATGTGTCATATCAGTGTTTCTGGTTGTCACATCAACGAGTTTGTTGAATTTTCAAATAGCGAGTTATTGAATAATCAATGTAATAACGATTTGATAAATTCGTTGATCATCTAAAAAACTTTTAAAGTTTAATGGAAAACAGGATAACAATTTGATAAGTATGTTAATCATCCCAAAAACTTTTGAAGTTTAATGACTGTGACCATTCGATAAACTTTTAAAGCTTAATAATCAATAAAAAATATTGTGCAAAATTTAATAACCATTTGAATTTTTAATCATAGATTGAAGATGGAGATGTGACCTAGGTGTGTACATGATTACTATGTGAGACGCCATAGCAAAAACAACAAAAGGGGGGTAAAAACCAAGGAAGTTCCGTGCTTGTGACAAGTCGATTGGTGGGAATTAAAATTAGATTTTTAATAAATTTTGATAAATGTTAATGAAATGTATAGTTGAAAATTTGCGAATCTTGTGAAAAAATTAATATAACATGACATGAATAAACTGAAACAAAACATTTTTTAATGACATAATAAACATTTTCCAGAAGTTCAAAATTTATTTAGGAAAGTTCAATCGAGTCACTATAAGTCTATTAATTAATTAGAGCAAAAAGGAAAAAAGAGGATTAGATAACTTGTTGGAAGGGAAAGAAAACATAATTATGTAGGATTTTCGCTGAAGTTGCGATAAATTTTCGCCGATTGAATTTTGCTTTTCCATTTGTCTCTTTCCAAAGTTATATTACAACGAAATTTAAAGAAGGTGGTGGAAGACTATCACTAGACTAGTCTTTGTTTTATCCATTTCCAACTAATTTCGCCACGAAGAAATTAAGAGACGTGGAAATTTAATTGTACGTTCTACCCAAATTTTCCAGTCTAAGTCCCTATTTGGTACACATTAAAATTTTCGTTTTCACTTTTCTATTCATTTTCAACCACACATTCTTCAATAAAATAATATTTTTTATCATATCAATAACTTTTTTTTTTCAATCACACATTCTCCATCAATCAACTATTTCAGAATACATTTTTCTAAAATAATGTGGCTCAAACACACATTAAATCAGTTGAATTAAGGATTGGGTATTTCACCTCTATTAAAAAATGACTAATTTCCAAGAACGACCCATAATGGTGTAGTAGGTTAACATTTACTTATACAAATTATGTGAATCCTTCACTCAATTGTACTACTTGATTTAATGGGTGGTAAAATTTTATATTAAAACATCAATCTTATTAAGAAAAGTAGATCAAAGAATTTATGCTGATTAGTATATGTTGGTTAATTTGAGAACATCGATCTTAAATTCGATTGTATGTTTAAGCTTTAGACGAATCAATTACGTAATAAAAATGAAATTTAACTATTGAAATAAATGCGTTGTAGTTTTGTTACTTGAGGTAGTGTTGATTAATCAAATTAGTGTGAACTTCGCGAATATGATAGATGAATTTTGTTACGTACGTTTCTATGTGGGATGTTCTTTCTAATGTGTAAGTACTCTTTGCAATTGAATGAAAACTGCTTCGGATCTATGGGGCCATATATCTATGTTATTATACATCTCAAGAGCTTCAGCAGGAGAACCCCCGAGGCCAATATGCTTCAATTTCCCAACTCCTAGAACGTTGGAGAAGGGCTAAGTTTGGGACTTGGAACGCAATAGAAATTAAACTTCGGCGTGGAAAGCCAGACACAAGAAAAAGGACCGTCCTTGTAGCCATCCTAAACACTTCACTAGATTGTACATCGATATAGGAGAGTTATGTACCTATTATAAAGGGAATATCATTATTAACCTATTGCCGACTTCGACATAGGGTATCTATCATAAAGGGGGTGCCATCCCTTAATCAATTGCCCTCATCAAGCAAGTACGACGTAGAGGAGCTATCCGCCTTATTGCTAACTTCGACATAGGGTAGCTATCATAAAGGGAGTGCCATCCCTTAACCTATAGCCCTCATCAAGCAAGTACAACGTTCGAGCTCTTAATTTACAAGGAAATTATAATGAGATGAGTAATAGATTTCACGAAATATGTTCTTAATAAGTGAATAGTTACTATGAATGTATGGTGAAATTAAAATTTAACATTGATTGAAAATTATAAGTAACTTATAATATTTTAATTGTTTTTTCTTAATGTATATGTCTCATAAGGATTTTGCCAGTGCTGATTAAAGAGGCAAAAGAAATAAAAAAGGGCAAAAAAGATGGGGTGAAGCTAAGTGGGGAGGTCAAGCAGCCAAAGCAAATAATGCGAATATTAGTCAAAAGTCAAACTTCAAACTTCAAACTTTTGAAGTATTTGTAAAATGCTGTTAACTTTCTTATTCGCTTCCAAGCAAATTAATATTTAGGTAAATTCCTTCAGGTCCCCAAATATTTCAAAAGTATGGTAACCATGCCACCAACTTTTCTTTTGCGATACTTGTATCCCCCAATCTTTTAACAATGAGCGCACGATACTTTTAACCTTGTTTGGGCTCTATTATAAAAAAAATATTTATTTTTCTTTTTCATCTTTTTAACTACACATTCTCAAATAAAATAATATTACACGTAAATTCAAATTTTTTTTTTTTTTTAACCACATATTCGTCAAAAAATTATCATTTCAAAATACATTTTCCCCAAAATTTGATTTTAATGGAGCCCAAAC
>CAIGRH010062522.1:0-14565 GCA_903798295.1 Fraxinus nigra
GATCAGACAAAATCTTCATAGTAGATTAATGAGCCTATTTAGTACAACTTAGAATTCAATTAAAATTGAAAATATGACCGTTATTGGGTCTCACTCGTCTAATAAAAATCAACAATAACGATTATATTTTCAATTTTAATCTCTACCACACACCCTCTAGGTTAGACTCTCGTTCGTTCTCCATTTGTTTTTGATGGGCCAGGTTTTTTATTTTGTTGGGGCCGGGTCAAACTGCCACATCAGATTTTTTGAAAGGCTGTAAAAGTTGCTTTATCTTATATTCAATTGGCAGCAGCTTCTGCCTTCTACGGAACAAAAGGAGATTTGGCTGCTGAATTCAATTGAGGCTGAATTATATTATACTCACGGAAAGCCGACACGCAAACAGTGAGGACAGAGGCTGAAATTGGGAATTTGGTGGTTGAAATATAGTATATAAAGTCAACTATTGCGGCTTGGGGTGAAAAAAAGAGGCAGCCAATATTATAATTACACACGCACAGGAGACAAGAATTGGATTGCTTCTGGCTAGAGAATTTTCTTTGTAATGGGTTGGTGAGTGAAAATCTACGTGATTGTAACAATTTTTATATGGTAAAAAGTTTTGACGGTTCGTTTAATTTGTGCGTTATATTCTTTAATTTTCATTTGCTAATATTTTTCTGAATAACAAAAGACCCTACATGTAAATAGCAAAAAAGGTAATTGGCTAAAATTTCCTAATAGAGTCCTGCATCGAGAGGATCACTCGAAGTCCACTCGATTCCCATGGCTGCAAGATTGCATTCTAGTAATGCTGTTTTGCCGTTTCTGGGAAATAGGTTAGAAAATATTCGTAATTTTGGTGTGCGAGGAGGTCTAGGGACGAAGTTACTCAGAAATTCGGGTTTTGGGAAGGATGAACTTGAAGACATTGGCGAGACGCTGTCAAATGGTTTAGACATTGAATCCTTGTTCTCAAGAGTCGTCAGATTCTGATTAAGGTTGTACATTGGACGACAATAACTCAGTTCTCGTATTCTGAACTAAGATTACTTCCAAAAGAAGCAACTTTCCTTTTCACCATTGAATGAATGCCCAATTTTGAACATCAATTTTTACCAAGCACGACAAATTCATGGTCCAGTGTTAGCAGATGACAACCTTTTCTTGTCTGAACTATTTATAAGAAAACGACAAATTTAGAGTCGACTACACGATGTATCGTTAAGATCTAAGTATCAAAACATCATGATGTAAATTTTGATTCATAAGGATATCAAACTTGACTAATTACACTTCTTTTTCTCTACCTACGAGAAAAAAGGACACCGTCATTGGGTAAACATTCATTCCCAAGAACTGTATTTCTAACTAAAAACTCCTAAACATTAACACGGGCTCTTAGCTAACGAGAAAAAAAATTGCGGGATCATCAGATTTTCTTGTTCAAGAGCACCCCACCCCACTCCATATACATGCATTCTGATCGTATCAACATTCTTTCAAGCAAAAACAGCACCACAAGACAGAGCCATTAAAAGCAGAGCAGCCCTTTCTACCTCACCCCACTCCCTTTGACTCCTCTGCCTCTTCATTGCTGACCTCTGTCTCTGCAAATATGACACTTCCTTCCCCAATGGCATCAAATTTATTTTCAAGACATCTTTTGATTTTCTAATTTTACCCTTTTTTCCACCATTCTTGGCGGTGGAAGTGGTGGCTGCTGCTGCTTCTGCTGCTGCAGCGGCTGCCGCGGAGGTGGAGATAGTGGTGGAATTATCCTTTTTCCTCTCTCGGCCTTTTTGCCCGTCCGATCCCACAAAGGGACTCCTTTTCTTTCTCTGTCTAATGCCACAAGCATTACACAGTGACTGAACCAAAAAAGCAAGAAAACTCAAAATAAGCTTAAAATCAAGTAACCCATATCAAGAAAAATGCTAAAAATTAATCAATTAAAGTGTAATCAACCTTGGGGCCAGAAGGACCACTCCTCCACAAAGGGGTTTTAGTGGTCTTACAATCAGCACAAAATTTCTTGAACTCGACCTCGATCAAACCGTCAGATGATAAAGACTCTTCCTACGAATCAAAGTTAACCAAAAATCTATGTAAAAACACAGTATAATCAGTTAAAATTGACAAATATTAAATTCCAGCCGCACCTTTTGACTACAATCCATGAAGTTAGCTCTATCTCAAAGAAAATCCGTTAAGATCTCTTGTTCTTTTTTCTGGTGTAATTAATCCACAAACTGAAAAGTTCAAAAGGGCTAAAATCTCATCTAGTGAACAGCTTTCCGTAGATGATCACTCGATTTTCACGAAAAATAAGAGTCAAGAATTGTGGGATTTTTGTTGAAAGAGAGTGAAAACAGATAAAACCCATGTACCAAAACACACGACAGAATCAAGAATTATAAAACACGCACACACACAACAATGAACTGAAAATTTTCAGCCGTGACATGAATGATCAGAGAGGTGGAACCGACAACCAATAGCGGCACCGTACAGATGTAGACCTAATGTGACATATGAAATGACAGAAAAGGACACGAATAGACACAAAGCCCGCCAAAAACTTTAAGGAGGGGCCCGCTTGATCCACGTGTCAGCTTGCATGACGGGGAGATTAATATTTTATTGTATTTTTTTATACATACTATGATGCCAAGAAATTTAGTTGTGTTTACATATTGGTCACTAACCTTTTGTAAGTATAACACTTGTAACCCTAATCTTTTAAATTTGTTCCCAAGTAAAAGAATACGTTTATTTGAACCAAGGTTTTAAAATCCATTCCAACCTTCCGGTTCAACCAAAAATCCCCTGACTCGATAGTTTAAACCCATTAATCAGCGTCATCATTAATTTAATTTTTCAAATTTTATTTAACATTTGAATAGCCACTTATCAATTCAAGCTTCTTTTTCACCTTTTTTTTAAAGTTCTAACCTTTGCTTGGTTAAATATCTCAATTGTAATTGAAATTTCTTAAATGTTTTCATTTGTCATTAAGCTTTAAAATCCGTTCGAGTTACCACTGAATTTTTTTTTCAAATAATTCTCGATTATCGTTGAATTTTAAAAGTTTTTTAAGTAGCCACTAAACTTATTAAAATATTATCATGTCTGTTAATTCATCGCACGTGATTTCAAAAGCTAACAAAACAGATGATGTGATAGTTGTAATGATTTTGGGATAAAATTTTGATCTATAAACTATGATCTCAAAGTTAATTAATTACAGTACACAAACGTGTTGTCGATGATAGGTAGAAGCAATAGGTATAGATTTTGTTGGGAATCCTACATCAAACCGCAACTCACAATGTAAACGTACAAATACAAAGCATAAAGAAACTAGAGGAATCCAAAAGATATTGATGCAGTTCAGTCAAACATGGCATAATCTGGTAGGCTCAGGAACATCCCTTCCACAAGTGCACATCGTCGTCCACAAAGAGAGATTTACAGAGAACACTCAGAGAAATCTGTTCTGATCATCAATCGAAAGAGATCTCCCAGTTAACCACAGATGTAGCCACACAACTTAGAGAAAATCTATGCAACGCCACCCACTATTTCAGGCCGGTAATACACACGAGATCTACCTCTAAAACACTAGAAGAATCACAAGGAAATCACCCAGAAAAGAAGAATATTACAGACAGCACTGAGGAGCCAAAAATGGAGAGAGAAAAACGAAGAATCTAGAAGATGAAAAGTGAAAAGCATCTAAAGGAGCTGAAGAGACTGTAATATCTCTCAAGAATTAATCTCAATCGTTCATCTTATCCAACAGTCATAATAGGTTTAAACCAACACAATCCGTGTGAACCCTTAGCTAACGGTAAGTGAAAAACACTTAAGCAGCTGAGTTCAAATTCTCAAACAATACAAATGACACAAATAGCACTAGTCCAACAGTGTTTTGAGAAGCACAATTCTCACAGATTTCATTAAACATAAAAAAAATACTATTTGTTCGGATTTTTATATGAAAGTTAAAGAAACCCGTTCAATTGTTCGGAACAAATAAAATTATTTTGGACAAGTTTACCCTTTTACTACGACATTACATTGTCAATTAATGTTCAAATAAACGTTTTCAGCTAGACGTAGACATTGGGGAGACAGTTTTAAAAGAATAGGAATAAGCATGCTTATATAATATAGTATTTTGAAAATATGAAAGCTTGGGGACCCGGATGGAATTTTCCTCTTTTGCCGATTAGTTAAATGGAATGTTTTTATTATTTTATATGACATTAAGGCCTTGTTTGACATCTACTCTCATTGTCATTTAGCCCATGTTTGATCCACATTATTTTTTTCATTCTCATTCTTCTACTCATTTTCAACCACACATTTTTTAATAAAATAATATTTTTCATCACATCAATAACTTTTCCTTCTTTTTCAACTACATATTCTCTATCACATCAACCAAAAAATGCATTCTTTTGAAAATAATCTGCACCAAACAGGAGCTTATTTTCTCTCTTTCTTCATTTCAATCATAAATTCTCTAAATAAAATAATATTATACATAAATCTAAAACTTTTCATTACTTTTCAACCACACATTCTTCCATCAATCATTATTCCAGAATTCATTTATTTTTTCAAAAATAGGTGTCAAACACAAGCTAAATACAATTTAAGTTTTTCTATTTTATTAAAGAATATTATATTATACACTTAACTTTTGTCACTTTAGAATTTCATAACATTATAATGTTTTAGCCCTTGTTTGGGCTCAATTAAAAATTCATTTTGGTCAAAAATGTATTTTTAAATAATTAATTTTGGAGAATGAATGATTAAAAAATAAAAAAGATTTTGAGTTTACCTGTAATATTATTTTATTGAAAAATGTGTAATTGAAAATGAGAAAGAAAAAAATATATTTTTAAAGAATGGAGGCGAAATAGGGCTTAATAATTTGAACCCTATGTGATCACAAATTATATATTAATTAATAATAATCATTTCAATAATCACGGGAATGATACGTTGAACAAGATACAACTTGATCGAAGGAAGATAAGCACATAATGAATTTGTCCCTATTATGTTAGGTCGAAATAAATAAGATCGAACAAATTAAAGTCTAGATAAGTCACCATTGGGTCGACTTGTTTGATACACATTATTTCTAAAAAATGAATTTTAAAATTGTAGATTGATAGAGAATGTGTAGTTAAAAATTAGAGTAATGTTATTCATCCCCAATTGGATTATATACACAGTTTAGGTGACATTAAATGATAGGTTAAATGAAATGTGAAATTAAATGACTTCACATATCATTTAATGCCACATTAACGTCACGTAGACTGTGTTTGTAACTCCAGTGGGGATGAATAGCATTACTCTAAAAAATAAGGAAATTTTTTTAATTTGTTTATAATATTATTTTAGTGAAAAATGTGATTAAAAAAAGAAGAAAGAGAAAAATGAATTTTAAAAATAATGTGTATCAAACAGGGGCTTAATGTGCCCTAGTCGGCCCACCCCAAATATTAATGATTCAACTCATCATTCAGCATTTTTTCTCTGCTCATCGGCCACTATTTGAGCCATTTTCTTTGAACTATGCATTCTTTCAATTAAAAAAAATAGATTAAGCCCTTGAGCCCAATTTTTAGGCAAAAATCCATTTTTAAATAGTGATTTGTTGGAGATAGTGTGTTTAAAAAGTAAGGAAGATTTTTCGATTCACATGTAATATTATTTTATAGGAGAATGTGTGGTTCAAATTGAGTTCTTGGAAAAAATGAATTTTTCAAAAAATGAGGACCAAACATGGACTTACTAAAAATTGTAATGTTAACACCATAATTTTTAATATTTGCTCCGTATTTAAATTGTAATGGAGGTCTATTATCTCTGATCACGATTTTTGTCTAATTCTTTTCTTTTTTTGCTAACATGCATTGAAATTAGGGATATTTTTGAATATTTGCTTATGAAATCCTCAACATCCATGATAATCAATAAAGAAAAACAGTGGCAAAGGCATTCTTAGGACCATGAGAAAAGGTAATAAATAACTGGTTTCATAGTGAAAATAAGCTGGGTAAACAAATTTTTGGGAGGGTCAAAATCACCCATCGATATGTCAAAAACAAGGAACAGTTTTAGGAATACAAATTACTCAGGACAATGGACAAAACAAACGTCTTAGTAACAAATTTCATCCATGAATTAAGAAGCCAAGTCGGTCCAACCTTCATTTGAAACTGAATCCACCAGAAGGCACAGAGACATCTCCACCTCCAAACTGGAAGCCTTGTTGGGAGGCATCACCTGGGGGTGCCGGTTCATCATCTTCCTCATCTGCCCAATATGTTTCCAAAATCTTTACTGCCTTCTCATAAATCTCATTATTATCATGACTCTGCAGGTTTTCGATTTTTTCCAGGCCCTCAGCGTCATCAATCATCTGAGCGTAAAGGTTGACATCTCCTGTGTGTCCCAAATTCTTCTCAGCTTCCCCTACCTTCAAAATGTTTTCAAGTCCTTCCAAACACACTGTGACGATTCTTGGATCAGGGCAGACAAGCAGATCACATAGCGGCTTAATACACTGTTGACTCACAAGATACCTGATCAAAACAAAATATGAGTGCTGTTAAACAAGTAAATACTAATGCATCTTGAAATATTAAGAAACTAAGGGAAAATTAAGCACACACTTAATTTGTTCGTGAGTGCCACCGGACATTGCATTTGATATTGCCCAGGCAGCCTCCTTTTTCACATCAAATTCTGCATTTAGAAGCAAATGAACTAGAGGACCAAAAATGTTGGCCTCAATCACAGCCTGCAGAGAAACAAAAATGTCACTCAGAGCAAGGTTTGATATTAAGAATACGAAAGCACACACGAGGACACTTGTTCTGAATGAATTTGGGGTCAGCTACATGAATCCCCGAAAGGTTCTTCAAAAGCATGAATAAATCAAGATGATATATCTTTTTCATACAAAGGCTGAATGCTAGAATCAAAATTTACCTGAATTTGCTCCTTGTTTCCAGCTGTGACGTTCGAAATAGTCCAGCAAGCTTCCTTTTTAATGCTCTTCTTATGGCTACCAGTCAAGAGGTTCATAAGACAGGGCAGTGCATTATAGCTGATGATATACTGTAAAAGATACGAGAATCATCAGTCATCACAGATTACAACCAATCAAAATTACCAAGCATAATGATCTACAAGGATCTGTTGTGACTTCACAACGAAAAAAATAAAAAATAAAAAAATTCAAGCAGAAAGCAGACACACTACTCGACTGGACATTGTCATTTGAGTGCACATACGAACCGCAATTCGACAGAAAATATACCTTCACACAAAGGATCCTTTGATAGTTTTAAACAAATAAGGTTATGTGATGCAGCTAAAGTTGAGTTCATATAAGGAACATTACTGACCGGAACAACATAACTAAATGCCTTGTTTCCCAATGCACTTAGCCCAATATCGATAATTTCCACATCCCAGAGGAAATAACGTCGATATATTTTGTTAACATTAGACACGGTAATCACTAGCAAAGAAAACGTAAGTAATAAAATGTCATGCCATCATTTATATTCTGAATATCTTCTCAAACCAATGAAATGCTTGTACGAGTTTCAATTGTTAAACTAAAAACATTATCACAAAAGGTACATGCCTTGTTCACCAGCAGTTTAACAACATGACAAACCCAAGTGCTTAGAATATTGTTTTTATGCACATGACATTCGTTCATTTATAATACTTATACTATCTCCACCTTGCTCACTCTTAGTAGTGACCCAATCAATAATGAACCCACATTAGCTTGTCATGGAACTATCTAAGATTGTACAACTCACATTTTAACACTTACAAACATGAGCCAAGCGTAGGCTCTATTAACTTTCTCTTAGTTTATTTTCTAAAGATGTAATAATTTTGTATCGCATGTGTTGTCAAGCCACCTTATCATCTTCAATTACCATCATTCTCATATATCGAATGCATCCATTAGCAGCTTACTACGTAATAAGTTCACAACATATATGCATGACCAAACCGTAACAAGCCTTGTGAAAATACAATATTATTAAGGAAGCTGACTTCATGAAATTTAGGGTCTTTTACTTTCCTGCTAAAGCTGCAATCCTTCTGACATAGAAAGCAAGCCACTTCACTACACATTAGACTCGGAGACCATTTGAATATCTGCGGTGATATACGACTTTCCATTGAAAATCAAATCTGTTGACTAACTTCATTCAGAAAGGATTCAAAAGTCCCCACATTTTACCTAGCTTGTGAGAATCCAAACAAGAACCCAAAAGAAAACAAAGAAATGCAAGATCAGAGAGTCGATGTAAGAAGCAGGGCATGAACCCTCTTCCCGCCCCACCAAGAGGGTAGATTCAGGGTGTCATTAGAAGATCTTCCTCTATAATTAATGGTTTTACAAGTTGATGCCCAGTAAATACAAAATATCTATATCCTCGCATCTCAGTTATAATATTGACCCAAGTCTCCAAACTGAGACTACCATACTAATTTGCACAAGAGAGGAAGCTCGTAATTCGTGGTTTTTCATTCTGCTGGTCATGCCTGAAATCTCAGCGTTGATTGAAGGAAGGTGGCCATGGCTTGGGGAGAGAGATGCATTTTCTCGAGTCACTGCTCATATGGAGTTTTTCAATCCTCAAATTTTATCAAATTTTCAATGGCAAAGACCACGTGTTTAGACTCCAGGTTTCATGTTTTGGAAAATCATTCCTCATTCTAGGTATGAATGAGCAATTCCTACTTCGAGATAGGTTATCATATAAATTAAATTGTACCAAGGTAAGTTAAATTGTAGTTGTGGATCAACCAATTGGTCAATTCCTGTTAAGTATATTATTAATTATTTTCATTTAATAATAATATTTTAACATCTACCACTAATTAAATTACTAAAACTGATTGCTGTAAGACTTGTCTTTCTTCTATTAATGTAATGCTATCTTTACATCCTATAATATGAACTATAATGAACAGACAAAGACATCTGAATAATTATTTTAACACAAGGCACCAACATTAGGTATTAATTAAATCCACAAAAAATGCAATCAAATTTGGAAGCAGAAATGCGGATACAATTGTTTGACTAAAAAAACTTAGTCACTACATAAATGAAAGCAAACAGCAAAAGGATGTGGTGATTCAATTGACCAATAAAACCAATTATGCACTAAAACTGGAACGAAAAAGGGATCTGAAACAAACATGAAATCAAAGGGAAATATGAGTTTAGGCAGATATTGATTTTGGATTCTGGGGAAGGAAAGAAGTTTAACCAACAGGAAATCAAAACACATATATCAATCAAGAAAGCCAGAACGTCGATGTTAAGAATACATCATTTTCGTGGTATATAACGAGTACAGTACACAGAAATTCACCAAATAAAACTTAAATTTCAGATTTACATGCTCCTCTTCCATCTAACACAACTTGAAATGGAAGATTAAGATTTTGGATTCTTGGGAAGAGTTTTCAATTTTCAAAGCGTGTTAATGTGAGAAATCTGGAAATTTTGGATTTATATTGGACTTAATTGACCCGTCTGGTTTAACCACAATATGGGCCAGCAGTTTTCTTCAAAACCACCTGGTTAGGCGGGACTATCTAAGACCAATTGCATAGTATTTTAAATGAGTCAACCAAACCGGACCATAATCCGGTTCACCGGTTTCCGGTCCGAACCAGCCGGTCCGGTCCGGTCCGGTTCTTATAACACTGAGTTAAATGGCCATTGTTCCCCTTTCTAATATTTTCACCTCATCAGCTTGACATTTTGGTGAAAAATGGTTTCAAGGGTGAGTGGTCCATATTTGAACATGGAACTATTTCTTTTTACATAGTTTTGTTTCTCTTCAATAGAAATTTTGCTTTTCTATTGTCCTTTTTAAAATGAGTTCCAGTATATTTACAAACAGAAACCCTCTCCTGGTGGAGAGCAAAATGATGGAAATGGATGGTACCTGAGTTTGTATATCATCTCCAGTGACAATGTTTCCAACTGTCCGAAGGGCAGGGATAAGAACAGAAGGAGACGGGTGACTGAAATAGCAAAATATTACTTTCATCAGGTGAGTGCTAAAGAAAAAGTTAAAACTTCTCTATAAAGAAACTCAATCCAGAGGTTAAATATAAATAAAACATAAAATACTCACAGCAACAACTCAACCAAACGGGGACATACTCCAGAGTCGATCACGGCTTGAATTTTATCATTTGTGCCATCAGAAAGATAAGAGAGTGCCCAACATGCATCAGTCAAAACTTCTTCATCAATTGAGTGTACAAGTTGCTGAAGAATTGGAAGAGCGGGTCTTGTCTGTAAAATAAGATGATAATGTCATGACACGTGCTCTTTCTTAAGGTTTGAGAACAAAATTTCCTTTCATTAGAACAGAAATTTTATTTATAAATTTGGATGCTACGTACGAAGAAATTCACCTTATGACCGTGGAAATATTAAGGTAGAGAGAGTTTAAGTTGCTATACTGTGGATAAATTCAAAGTAGAATACATGGCTCGCATTCGAGAGTAAAAAAATCTGGCCACACCATATTTGTGACAAATGCTTAAGTTTAATAGATTGTGGTAAGCTGATAGTGCCTATGTTTAAGCTCCATTTTTCCCAAAACTCATTTTCAACCACATTATCCCGTAAAATAATTTTACACGTAAATTCAAAATTTTTCCAAAATTTTTTACCACACATTCTCCAAAAATCACTATTCCAAAACCTATTTTCCCCAAAAAAATGAGGATTGAACAGGACCAAGTTATAAAAAATCTAGAACGTGAATGAGCATTATTCCAAATATCTTTTGTTAAAGTTTGATATTATGATATCTCAAAAATATTATAAAGGCTCAACCTTGCGACAACCATCCAAGACATATGATACTTACCTGTTCAAAAGCAGGCTGCGGCTTGCCTCTGCAGAAATTCGAAAGGGTCCAGGTAGCATTTCTGAGCATAGATAGCTTTGTGCGTTCATTAAGCTGAGCTAGCAAAGGAGCCAAGGCTCCATGCCCAAGCACAAGATCTCGACATTTAGGGGAGTCTCCGGCTACGTTTCCTAATGCCCATACAGCCTATAAAACCAAAGAAGAAGAGACTAAATCAAGTGACTATGTAAAATTCAACAATTTACAACACAGCATACTAATTATAAAAATTCAAATTAAAAGACAACAGAACATAAGGAAATGAAAGGCTAAAACTATTTATATAACATATTATACACCTGTTCTCGGACATCGTCACTTGCAGAACCAAGAAGTTTCACAAAAATAGGGACAGCACCATGATCAATTACCACCTTAGTGTGCTCAGATGTCCCAGAAGCAATATTTGTGAGGGCCCAAGCTGCCTCGAACTAAAGAATTTCGAACAAAACAAAAAATCTATAAGTAAGAAGACCCTATTGTGCTGGCACAGAATAATTAATGATGAATAAGATAATATTATCAGACCTGAAGCTGTGGAACATCTTCCCTCATTAAAAATTCAACAAAGCGTGGAACAACACCTGCTTGAATTACCTCCTGAATTGGAGGACTCCGTTCTGAGATAGAGAATTATTTGCAGAATAATATGAATTCCAATAACCAAACTAACAAAAAAAGAGAAATAAGAAGTTCAATGATAGCAAGTTCTGGAAGACCCAAACAATAACCTATAGAAAGCAATTTTCGGAAATGGGTAGTTGCCTCTAGCTGTCTACTAGAATCATCAGTCCAGACACCAGCAACCATTCCTGGTAAATTTTCTAACTGCACCTGCACTCGCAACAATCCGTCACAATAAGAAGCTCAATCTTGTATTTCTAGAAAAAAGAGTTAACCTCATTCTATAATAAGAATTCCACTTCAAGCATTAAAAAAAATACTCAATAAATTCAAATGGATCGATGCACACAAAGTCACACCAGAAACCATTAAAAGATATTCAAAGAAACATTAATCTATATACCATAATAATTATAATAAAGTAGCCAACGAAACTGCAAAACCCTAGCATCCATTGAGCGCCCAAAAAACTATAAACAATTCAATTACAATCATCTAACAACACTAACGAATACATGGAGCTTAAATCATCAAATTCAAAAGGCTTTGAACCGATATACCTTCTTATCGATGCCAGTGGTGGCTTCAGCAGGAATGGTGAACTGCGGATTCCCCTGAAGTCCTTCACGACGCTTCTTCTGTAGGCTCTCCTCCCTCCGATTCTTGCGTATCTCCACCATGTTGTCCTCCCTCCTCCGCCGTCCCTCCTCCGCGTCAACTGCCACCTTGTACCTATTCCGGCGAACCTCCACCTTGGCGTTTGGTCTCAACGACATCTTGAATCTGTGTATATGGGAAGAAAAAACGGGAATGTAAATCTGTGAATTTGGGGAAAAACGAATGGCGGAGGAGGGTTTTGTGAGTGAATTTGAATGGGGAGTGGAGTGGAGGGCGTAAGGTTGACTTGAAAGGAGCCGAGGTTTTCTGTAGGGGGTTTCGTGGAGCCGTTGGGTTAAGAAATGGGGCATGGATCAAGAAATATTTACGGAAATGGGACTAGAATTTGAATTTGAGGCTTTGTTTGGTATCGATTAAAATCCTATTTTAATTTAAGTCAAAATCAAACCATCAATATTAATCACATCTTTCCGTGTGCCTTACAGTTTTTCAATCATACATTTCAAAAACTTCTATCACAATCTACTAAAAATCTAATTTTAATCCCCACCAAATATCCCCTTAATTTGAAGACGAGGGAAAACCCGAATTGTAATAACGGATTCGAATTGAAGTCCAGGCCCAATATATATTGGGCCATGATTATTAGCTTAGGTTTCATTCGCGAAACGATATGCATGTCAATTTTAGCATGGAACGATACATAACTCAACCACATTTCACAACTAACAAACTTCTTAAAATATTTCATAAATCAAGTGGTAAATAATAATAATAAATTAAGTTTAATCTAAATATTCAATCCCAACTCCCCACCACCACCACCATCGTCGCCGCCCTTAGAAAATTTTTCAAAAATTGAAAATCGAATATCACACTCCACCCCCTAGAACCACCTTATCCCATCCTATCGCACCCCATCCAACACACGACCCAAAAAACTTCCAACTCATTTATCTGTGTTATTCGTGACTAATTGTGATCATATTTGTATTCGGTCTAATTAACTGTGATCAAATGTATTCAGTGTGACTTTCTATAACAAAGTCAATCTTACCCGTGAGGTATGTGATTAAGTCGCAATCGGTCACAACCAGTCATAATAAACACATACTTAATCACATAAGATCACTACAAACAAATCTAGACACACCACATACCACCGCTAGGGGTGGACATGGGTTGGATTGGTGGATTTTTGCTTCAACTCAAACCAGCCCAACATGATCGGTTTGATCAAAATTTAACTCAACCCAACACAATCAAGTATTGGTCGGGTTGGATTGGGTTGGTCGGTTTGTGACGACTTGTCAACAAAAATTAAAGTCATCCAATTTTCTATTATGCTAAATTCGGATAGAAAAGATTAAATAGTAAGTAAATAATAAATAAAATTATATATTATCTTAGTCAATTCTCATTAGCCGAGCTTACAAAAAACAAAGTGCATTTAACATAACATGAAAAAATTATACTACATTTATTATGGGAATGACAATAAACTCCTCCTATAAAATGCACTAAGGTAATTACAGTTACAATGTTCACTCGTACTTTTTAGATCATTTTTACTTTTTAGGTATTTTATTTTATTTCTTTTTTTTTAAATAGGCGGGNACAAAAATTAAAGTCATCCAATTTTCTATTATACTAAATTCGGATAGAAAAGATTAAATAGTAAGTAAATAATAAATAAAATTATATATTATCTTAGTCAATTCTCATTAGCCGAGCTTACAAAAAACAAAGTGCATTTAACATAACATGAAAAAATTATACTACATTTATTATGGGAATGACAATAAACTCCTCCTATAAAATGCACTAAGGTAATTACAGTTACAATGTTCACTCGTACTTTTTAGATCATTTTTACTTTTTAGGTATTTTATTTTATTTCTTTTTTTTTAAATAGGCGGGGGTCGGGTTTGGCAGGTTTATTCGATTTTCATGAGTTAACACATAACCCGACCTGACCCGCCTACACAGCCAACCCACCCAACTCGTGTAAAAATAACAAACAAACAAAAAAAACCAACTCAACCGGTTGGGTTGGTTCGATTTGAATGGGTTCGATTAGATTTTGCCCACCCCTAACCACCGCAATCTGCCACTAGTCACCAACACCATCACATCCAATGCACCATGATTACTACATTCAACTCAAATTCACGACCATAAGTACTACCTTTATTGACTTATTTTATCTATGACTAATTGAGACCAACTATGTTTTCAATGTGACTGTCTGTGATCACGTCATTCTAATTTTATGACTGTATGTAATCAAGTCACATAAAATCACGATTAACATAGATTTTGTCACGAATGG